>JACEII010000062.1:438719-450517 GCA_014332785.1 Antheraea mylitta | reverse complement strand
TGAACGCACACAAAAATTTCAAAATCTGTCCATCGGCTTAGGAGGAATTCAGTCATATAGGTACACACGGACAGAAGAACAATCCTTATGTATAAAGAATAATGAGACGGAAAATAAATTGTCTCCAATTCGACCGTAATGTATTTGCTATTGTTGCTCAACTTTTGGTGTTAATTTACTGGCGAATATTGGGTTACATAAGCAATATTATTCATATTTTGTTACTATGGCGTTAAAAAATCGAGCCAGTGTAAGGGCTGCCGACCGAAGTGAAAACTCAGAACAAGAGATCAACTGTGTTCATTTTTAATTTTTAAGCCAATTATAGTGCGAATTATTTAAATATTAGTCTGGTGTTCGCATTTGTCTGCACTCTGAACAATATTTTTTTTTTTTTTAACTTTATTTTTGGCAATCAACTATTCAGATTATTACTGCCATTGTCACGTAGTCAATAATATTACAAGCGTAGTACGATCATTTCAATATCAAGCGTCGTGTGAATCAACATTCTAACAAGATGGTGGCTCCCTTGTTAGAACCTTCCATGGAGTTTTTGTGGCATCTCAGAATTGCATGCTCCGTGTTATTATTTTTCATTCACTTCACTTATGCATAATAAACTAACCATATTACATAAAACACCACCAACTTTATACAATATAGAGTCAAGTAACACAAGATTATGAATAAAATATAAAATCCACTACATGACAGACTAACATCCCGCCAAAAACTCGAACAATAATTATATACATTGTTATACAGTTTATTAATAATTCAAACAATACAAAATATGAATATTACATGTGCACAGGCCGCAAGCTATGCATCATTAGTTTGGCGTGAATGCAATACGTTATGAGCATGTCGAGTTCATCGGTGACGCGAACTCGTAATTTTTCCCCCACCCAAAAATTCAAATTCTTCAGCTCAGTGATGCTGAAGAATTTTTCTATTGAAAAAACGACCTTTCACTCACTCTTATCATACTTTCAAGTAGCAAGTAAATTCTATTTATTGGAATCGATAGGAAATTGATTATATTTTTATGAACGTTATTATAAAATCTAACGTGATTAACTTATTATAAAATTATCTATTCCAAATCGTTAGTTTGTATCTACTTTTAAAAAGTTTATGTAAAAAAGAAATTAATTCCATACGACCTCTTCCCATATATAGGTAGGCGTATCGTAATAAACAAAAATCCGGTTGGCAACACTATAAAATTAAATTACACTTTGGTTAGACCATCAATCACGTCTGATGATGGATGTCAGTCGAGAGGCGCGTGGGCTGTTCTGTTTTGTTTCTCAACATAAATTAATGTTTTTCTGTTGATATAAAATAACAGCGTTTCAGAATGATGTATGTAGCATTGTGACTGTGCCAGAGACCCGGCGCGGCGCAGCGTCGTGGTCATAAATAAATTGAATATTTTATTTACGGCAATTAACCTTCATATCGTATTTAGAAATTTACAAAATCAGCCGACTAATACATACAGCATACACGTTTTTTATCTGTACGAGTCTCGACAATTGTAATAAGTTTATATTTATATCTTATCTTCATGCAACGTCTTGTATACGGACAATTGTCTTCATCTGTTAAGACATGTGTATTTCGTTTCATTATCGTTTGCTACGACATACAATGAAACTATCTGTTGCCCCTAATTCGTGATAATTGTTCTAGTCGTTTGATGAGAATCGAAGTTTTTCCTTTTGTTAATTGTGGGCTACATTATTACTACTCAATCCGTAAATATTCTTTTGCCGATCTTAGACTATTAATTACTAGAAAAATTATTACTGCTATTATGGAATTACGTAATAGTGTGCAACCTATACGATACTTATAAAAAATCTTTATCCGTCTCTCAGGACGCATAAAATCGCTTCAATCTGGTTAATATTGCTCAGTACTATATACAAGAAACTTTAATTTGATTTGTATGATATAGATTATATTTTTCAAAATGGAATGTAAACCAGTTTCCACAAAGAGAGAGGCCGCGCCGCGCTGGCGACTGGTAGATTTAATCATATTTTAGCGATTAAAGATTACTTACAATCAGGTGCATGATGCGGGCAATGCATATAGTCAGTATGGAAATAAAAAGTACGAGTTATGCGTAACATTTGTTTCTGTCATCAAACCGGTTATTATACGACAAGAAATTCCAAGACTCCGAGAATATGTAGATTAAAATTAGGTTGCATACTGCGTCTTGTTTTATGTGTTACGGACGCAGCGTACGCAGAATGTTGTTAGCAATAAACATGGCGTGAAGAGGGATGTGACGTAGCGACTATTTCTAGCCTTGCGTTTAAAATAACGCGAATTGGAAGAGTAGTGACTTTATCTAAATTGATCAATGACGTTTGAATATTCCTGGTTTGTTTATTGTTTCATTTCTAATGAAGATTAAGTCCTTAATAACTAGGATTATGTCGCGTCCTTTATATAATAATTGGTGATTTATAAATACGTCATTCAATGCATATTTCCTTAAAGAGAAATTATGATCGATTAACAAGCTATTTTACCTCAAGTATCAATAATTTGAAGCACCACATATCCGCAAAATTGGTCTCTTTTTTTTCTTCAAAATGACTACGCTTTTGATCTAGCAAGGTCTTAACAGCTTCACCGGACTACTGAAAAAAAGGTCTCTTGTGTTATCCATCTCAATGAGAACGCCGTAATAAAATAAATAAATATAATTTAATGTCTAAAACTGTTATATATTTTAAATGTAGAGGTATTTTTATCTGAATGTCTGTCGATATATCACATTCAAATGGCTGGACAAATTTTAACGATATTTGCAACAAAAATTGATTATATCGATGATTAGGGCATAGACTACTTATATTTTAGGAATACATATAATACGATAACGTGTTTTGTTTAATTACGTAAAGCTTAGGTGATAAATTTTCTTTGTATTTTTTACTAAATAATAATATCCATACACAAAGTTAAAAACCTATATGATGAGATCTTAATATATTTATCTTACTTTCCAATAGAACTAACTACACTACTGTAGCAGTATAATAGTAGAGTCCAATTGTATCATGACGTCATAATTTCATGAAAAATTGTAGCCAAAATCTGCAAATTTAATAGAAAGATGTATAGGTGTATAACAATATGTACCCGATATTTTGTATTCGCTTTCAGTTCAGTTACTATGCTTAGGATGCTACAATTTATTTGTGACAATATTGATTATTTATGTATAATAAATAAGATAAAATATAATATATATTAAATAGATTTTACTATATTTACATATTAATTAAAAGTAATTACATAAATCAGACGAATCATATTTTTAGAATATCGACACATCTGCCCTTTTTCTTTGTTTCCGCAATGAACAATGCAATATAGTATAGTATAGTGTATGTACATACATAAAGTGAGATTAGGTCAAGAGTGCTTTCACACACACACAGCACTAATTGAAATTATCAAGTGTGCGTATGTTGTATTGTTTTATCCATTATACGAGTGAACTCTGGCAACTGAACAAAGTCCTTACTCGGAGTTACGTTATGTAGTTACGCAAATAAAACTGAATTAGTACTTTTATAACACATTATGTGTACATCTTTATTATGTATAGATCTGAGTTTTTTAAGTGACAACTGTCCTGCTGTGGTAATGTGGTCCTTTTGACGTTCGGTGGAATATGGTTTCGCATCTCACTACAAGCGTCGTAAAATCGTTACATGGTGATGATTTTTAATATTCTCATTATTAGTACCCAACCGTCAACCACAACGGTAATATTTAATTCACATCCTAGTTATATGCTTTGCAAGAGCAAGGAATAGCAGAAATAGCTAAATATTGAAACCACTGCCAAATTCACTCATCGATTCATTCATTGTGTACTTATTACTAAAATGTTCCTAAATTAATATATTTGGGGATTGTCTATTTCTTAATCGATAACTTTAGCTTTACGTATATTTGTGTAAAACATACACGGTCTGAACACAAATTAAATATTTTATTTTTCAAATTGCATTTCATAATCGCCCTGCTTCGTTTATGACACTATCTGTCACAGACAGCGCACGCTTTGCATTGATATTACTTACACATGACGCCATAAATTAAAAAATAAGTCTTTAAAGAAAACTACATATTTGTCATAAATCTGAATTTGCATCTGCTATATACGTATATACATAATTCTACTGTCACTTTATTGCATACGCGATACCGTAATAAGGGCACTACAGTTGCGTTTCAAAGTAACTCTTAATCTTAAGCGATTGAACGCTAATTTTTCTGTATTCAGTTATTACGATACGAAAGGTATACTTAGGGATTAACAGCTGAGTGTTGTCAGAGGTCGATCCGGCTCTTAGACTAAAATAAATACATACACGATTACTCAAGCCGCTGCTTCAGTTGATTGCATCGTATCACGCGAGCCTCTACCAACCAATATGAGTCATTCAGACCGTCTACATACCCTTTTTGTACTATAAAACTTCTAAACTGTAATTTACTAACATTTAAAAGCGGTTTGGTGCACGAAATTCACTGTTTAAAGTTGTATCCGCTTATTAATTGCTGAATCACCTAAAATTATCGTAGGCCCACGAAGCTGTGAAGGCCTAGTAAGGCCAATAGCGTAGTCAGTTCGAAAAAAAAAAAATCTAAAATTATCGAATTACAGATTACCGCCCCATCTCACTAAAACATAAAATAAGTTGTAAGGTCTATATTTTATAGTATTATTGAAATGAGTCATATTATTTTTAGCTTACATTAAATTCGAGAATGGAAACTCATAAGCAAAACACCGTTTATCCAGATATGTCTTCTTCCTTTGATTCCGAATATGTGTAATGCTCATTACTGCAAACGACAGATCCGTCTTTTTGAACGGCAATACGTCTAACCGTAGGAGTCACCTCTTTTTTTGTCAATAGAATTTAGTAGATTTAGTATACATAAAACGAATACAATTCGGAAGTACAAATAAATTACACATATGTATTCTACGTATGTGTAATCACACAATTAAAACTGCCTAATATACCCATTTATTTTTTACAGTAATTGTAATTTACGTCTATAGCAACTTCAACATATTCGTCCACAATATTTTGTCTAATCAATTTTACGGCTCTTATCTCAAAACTGAAGATAACTAATTTTTTAGCCAACTAAAAGTTAGCTTTAAAACGCTTTGTAAAAAGGACTTTGCGTTACAAATTTAGAATTTCATACCCATATTTCCGTCTGTACATAAATCTCTTCTTTAGAATTTTTTCTTGAGATAGATGTCACTACATTTAAAACAAAGTCTTCTGCCACGTTTATCTGTCTGTCGGTTCGCGATAAACTCAAAAACTACGGAACAGATTTTCATTCGGTTTTCACAAGTAGATAAATTCATGAGGGTGGTTTTAGGTATATCATTTGTCAAGGTTTTTTTTTTATTATCAGTGCGGAATAACATCCGCCGGGTCCTTTAGTAATACATATATATAATATGTAACTCAATATATATATATATATTTCTAACACAACTGATATTAAATTACTTTGTCCAAAATGGTGAAAAAGCTCGATTTTAAGTATACGCTTTCAAGTGTAGCTACCGGAACATACTTGTATCTGCTTGGTTACAGACTATCAACTTGAGAGCGGTAGAAACGTGCTTAGAAAAATCCTACCTTACGATTGAATTGAATGACCTCTCCCATTTCTTTTATATTTTTCTTTGCAAAGTTCTTACGATAAAGCCTTGATTTTATGTATACTTTTGTTATTTTATAAATGTAAAAAAAAAAACGACAGGATTTCTCAAGACAAGATAAACACGTGTTATATTTTTAATTTTTATATATTAAACAGTTTGCTAACTTGTAACCCGGTAGTTTAAACTACAACTCTCATATTCCAGTAAATAAATCGGCGAAAGACCCGCAACGTAACTTGAAAAATTTTCAGCAGTAGATATTGCGTTTAATTTCTACATTCAGGAGATACGAAATGTGTTGATGATCGAACTATACCTAACGATGAATCGAAAAGTAAAATATGTCGGTTTAAATGTTTTAATGTATTATATTTATTATAAAGTCAATTTGCATCTATAAGTTAGTACCTATCTTTTATTAAAACATTTACAAAAGCATGCATATAGATCATCCATCGAAGCAATGTGTACGAAAATGTCGAATGAAAACATTGCGAGTTTGAAAATACAAACACGTGTTTTCAATAGCGTACTATGCTATGTATATAGATAGGTATGATGTAGTAATCGGAAGGGTCAACCGCGTCCCCGCTGCACCCCGCCCCGCCCCCGCACTCTATCGATCGTCAGCGCCACGTTGCCGCTAACTTTCGCGTTTCTCCGCGACGTTGCCAGATCGCTTATTTAGATTTGTTGTAACCTCACTTTTTGTTGTTATTATGTACTTGTTGCATTTTCTTGGTATTATTATCTCATAAGTAAATAACTCATGGGTTCGTATTCCGGATACATAAGTTCATTTATATAACTGTACTATATGTATTATATATCAACAAAATGGGAAAATATCTAGTTACTGTAGAGAGAATTCTAGAAATAATCATACATTTTTCTTCTATGATATAATTGAAATGACTAATAAAGCTATTGATATAATGTATAACTACGCGCTTATCCTCTTTTAATAGTTTTGAAAGATAATGTAATATTTGTCCTCATTTCTTAATCGCTTCAACAATATTCTTCGACCTTTATGAGCAAGTTAATTTTTATTTAATAGTTAATTTGTCTTTGTCTATTGCTCCACCTGCGTCGTAGAGTTAGTTGCACGGGTATCATGAAATAAACGTAGTACATTATCAGGAAATATCAAACTAAAGTCTAATAGATAGATAAAAAAGACCATTGATTTTTATAAACGGTATTTAATACTTATCTATCTTATCGCAACAGATTGGAATGATATAAAGTCAACATGAACGCTCTTATTCAACATAATTTACATCGGTGACGTCGACTTTAAACTTTACCTCTGCATTGAACCTTATATCCTTTATAAGTCTTAATACTTCGCAGCGAAATTCTAACTTCTGATCCATGCTGAATTGCCTAACTGCTGGTAGTAAGGAATCGAAAAATGATCTATCTTCGTCCTCTAAAGCATAATTACGTCTTGCTTCTGGAAATGCGACCTCAACAAACTCTATACCGTTTTCCGTATTCGAATTTATTCTTTTCCTTTTCAAATTCTCCGTTGTCGAGGGCGTTGCTTCTTCATTCAAACAACTCGAGTTACTTTTCGTATGTAAACTTTTTTTTATATTACGGTTATTCAATCCAGTGTCATCATCGCTCTGCCAGGAGATGGTGTCGTTATTATCAGGATCCACGTCGCTACCACACTGGCTGTTCACTGTATAACATTTTCTAAGGAACGACAATTGTTTTGCGTGCATGTAACCCTTTTTTCCGTATCTGTTATTTATGTGCCTCACGTACGAGTCCCGTATGTTGCGCCATTTGCTGTTTAATTTTCTGTCTGGAACATATAATGTAATTTAAAAAAATGTTTTTATTATACGTATAGTGTCAATCAATTTCATATTATTTTAATAGTAACTGAATGTGTTGCAAACCGCGGAATTGCCTATGTATAACTTTGCGTAATATAATAAGACAGTACGTATAATTAAAAAAAATTGAGCCGTCACGGGACGCCTGGCAGATGTGAAACATCAAAATTGTTTTGTATAAATTATGGCATAATGAAAATATAAAGCATTACAAATTCGTTTCATAACATAATGACTATATGTATGCGAGCTCAATGCGGCAAGATATTGTGCACAGTCGCTTGGGCATGATATCGTGTGGCCACGTCTTACGCACTGCCTGTATCTGTATCGCCACGCCAACGATCAGCTTTACCCTCGCCGATAGATGTTTCACACAGAAAATCTCTTTTTATCTAATACACTGTATTTCAAGTCTAACTCGTTCATTTATCAACAACAATCATTCATAACAGCGTTTCCCAAACTTCACAAAGCTCTTAGTGATAATAATGTCTTGATTAAATAATACAAGTTACAATAGTGTTAATAAGTTTTCTGCCTGTATCTGCCAATCTTAGTACCTATATGGCTTAATGATAAAAAATATAGTACATATTTGACGCCAAAAGTCCTGTAACTACAACAATTTTTTAATATCACGTATAGTATGTGTAAAACATAGTCATATCAACTCGAAGCAATTGTGGTTAGGTGTAAGCACTGCGTCGCTCATTGTAGGTTCGAATCCTATAACCCTGAGCTTTCAGTGAAGGGAAACTAATGGAAGTAGCGTATTATTTTCTAATGCCATTTGGCTAAGCATCTATAGGTAGGTGTATTATGGCAACTGGAAAAATTAAAAAGCTAATTACTCAACGCTCAATGTCTTTCGCTATATCGTCAATTTAGGTGAGACTGTGAGCCTAAAAATAATAAAAAGAAGACTAAAATAATATGGATCAATATTGTCAAATGTATCAACACGAAACCTCATTAATTTAGACGGTCACAAACGGAGATTAAAACGCGTTTATATATTTATAGGGTATATTTATAGCGACATCTATTGTCCTGCGTTTGACTTCGCAACCGACGCAATAACGCAAGCACGTCGCTGCGCTTGTATCCCGTCTCATCGCAGAGTCAGTCGCAAGCTAAAAACCTAACGTAAACGTTTTTTCATTATCGAGTTAGTAGTTTCAGAAATTGCTTTCTAATATCTATAAGTTTTTTGAAAATAAGTAGGTGTTTATAAGTTATTAATTTCTTTTATCTAATCTTGTAACGCATATTAGTTGTATACTCACATACGTCCAACTTATCAATGTCATTTATATTTTCAAAATCGTCTACAAAAACTTTGGCTATTTGAGACCAGGCGTACCATTTTTTGTTTTTATATCTGTGTTCTTCACAACTCAAATCCCATATCTCTGGATACTTTTCCACTTCGCGTATAAATGATTCGATGTTTAAACAACAAGTCATATTTTTGAAATGGAATCGTGCGTTGTTTTAGAGTAGAAACGCGCGACGGACGCGGCGTGTATGCGCGGAGTGACGCAGCGTGGCAGTTGCGGGGCCACAGCGGCTGGCATGCGTCTACGAACGCTAATCGATAGTATGGCAACGTCGCATTCACTTTTCATACTAACTTTCAGCATATTTATCTACCATGTATAGATTGATCAACCATTGTATATGTATAAGTAACACAGAAGTAGTCCGGTGAAGCTGTTAAGACCTTGCTAGGTCAATAGCGTAGTCAGTTCGAGAAAAAAAAAAAGTAACACAGGTGGTAAACGAAAATCGATGTTTTCTCTTAAATAAACTATAATACAATGTCTTAATATGATAATCAAAACTCTTAGTAGATTTCGAACTAATCAAATGATTTTTTTTTTAATAAGTAACAGATTTTTGAAGTTATACTTCTTTTGGTGCGTTAGGGAAAATGAAGAGAGTAAAGTTTACGATATGCGCGCACATCGTCAGGAAAAACCGACACGTTGAAGTTATTACGATGCACGCACACGACGTCACTAAAAACAGACACCCTGAAGTTAGCTATAGTCAACATTTTGTTTCTTTGTATTAAACATTCAATGTATTAAATACCTTTTTTCTATTGTTAGTGTCGTTCTTTCTACAAACGTAGAATACCGCGAGAGATAAAAAAAACGTTGTATAATTTTTTTTTTAAATATAAAATAAATAGAAAAAAAAGATAAGTAGACTTAAATTTAAAATATTTTAAAAGTTAGAAGTATAACTTCTAACGCGTGTACAAAAAAAGTACTTTTTCTTTATTTTGCATCAACAAGTTGTGGCTGACTTATATTTAAACCGGCAAAAATAGTTACACATATTTGAAAAGTAAAATAACAATCTTATGGTAGCTGTGATGATACTTTTTTTTTTCTCGAACTGACTACGCTATTAGCCTTTATTTTTTGGACTCTATAGCCTCACCGGGCTACGCCTTTACAGCTCCACCCTTCTGTGATGATACATTTACGCACAAATGTCTACTAATTCGCTGTCGTTATGTTGTGGAACAGAGTTACATAGGTAGCCTGTATGACATCGTATCTGATGGCGGGCGCAGGGCTCTGGTGTTCTCTAGCTAGATGTAATTGTTATTATTTAATTATACATGTTTTATTTATTCACTAAAAATCCTAAAATAGACTTGATAGTATTGTAGTTTACAAAAAACTCGGGAAATGGCAGTACGAACAACATTGGAATAATCAGATAATTATAACAAATTTAAAACGGAATAATAAATAGAAAAAACATTTTTTTAAACAGAACAGTAGAAATATAATAATTATAAATAAAAATTCGTAAAGATTTATTTGAGAAAATGATTCGTCTATACACATGACATTTCGCTAACCGTGCGAGACGACGACTCCAAGTTGCTCTAAAGCACTGACAGGTTCAATTTATCACATTACGAGTTATTTAATATTTATGTTAATTTTTATCACTGAAATCCAAAACGTGAACGTTGATAATTTATTGAACAGATGACCTTGGAATGTTATTTATTTAATCACTAGCTTCTTGCCTCGGCGTTACACTGGTGTATTGACAAAGAAAATAAGAACTAAGTTCCTATTTTTTCTGACCTATGCTGTTGGCTTTATGGGCTTTTACAGCTACACCGAGCTACTAAGGCGAGCGCTTAAGCACTCAGACGATCTAGCAACTAGTACAAGGGCCTATGGACAGCCTCGGCTTGGGCTGTTGCTGTAAAATGTATCTTGCGTATTGACTTAAAGTAACCAAACTAGTGAACTAATCATACATATAATAATTCATGAGATACATATGTGTACATACATACCTCCCTTTCGTAGTACAACTATAAGGGGTTCCTAAACTTTATAGGTAGCGAAACACCAACCAAATACCTTTTATTCTACGGAACCCCATATCAAATCAACACTGAAATTTATAAGAACATTTTTTTACAAATGTGTAATATAATGGAAACACTATGCGAGCGTTGTCTCTGGCTACGTACGCTGCTGGGCCATACATGACATTTACAAAACAACAAAACAGAATTAACCAAGTAGCTGGCTCCTTTTTTGAATTCATGCGCTTACATACATTCGGCAATTGATGTTTGTATTTGAGACTACAATAAAACAACTTCAATAATTAACGATATTATAGTTTAAGTTATTTATGTGGAAGTACTCATAACCTACATGTATAACCAATACACTAATGTTTCCTAGTTTCTTGGGACATTTACTTTGGGATATTTGACCTCAACGTTCTCATGGACAATCGAGTCATTATCTTGTGTCACACCCAACAATATCAGATTTTTTCATTACAAGAAGTGCAGAGGCTTTCTAAATCGAGCCGGGCTATAATTATATTGTTAATTTTATAGCCATGTACTATGAACAAAAAAATTAATACAGTTATAAATCGTGAGCAACTGTGGGCAGCCGCTAGTATCAAATAATTGAAAATATTATAACATTCTAATAAAACTTTAAAAAGTCGATGACAGTAATTATTTTAATGGTTCTCCCTGTCTCGTTTAAAACAAAACCTGTTTTATTATAATTTATGTAGCGTAAAAACACAATAAAACGATTAAATACATTCGAAGGTGTATAATAATTCATACGAACTATGTATATCATTTATTTTATTTTTATATGTACCGAATTCAGGTATGAACGAAAAGA
>JACEII010000062.1:204149-418719 GCA_014332785.1 Antheraea mylitta | reverse complement strand
GAATGATGCATTGTTCGCAACGCAAGCGCAATAACATTACACCATTTACGTTGGTTTAATTACGTTCGATTACCTCTGTCATTTGCTGTGGCTTTATTGACTGTGTTCCAGTCGGTGTACATGGCAGCTCCGATTTCTTTCCACAACGCCAATTTCTCCTCCCGATCCACAGCGCAATCAGCTTTGTATAGTGCCGGACGTTTTTGAACCTCTTCAATAAGTAAGACGGGATTAAAAGCGGCCATCTTCGAAAAAAATCGCAGTGTTGTCAGATTACAGTAATATTTTTCGTGCGAAGAAAAAAGCGCGCCACCTCCGTTGCGAGTTTCGGTGCGACTGACGCAATATCGCGCGTTTATGCGCACGCCCGGCAGGGATTGGCCGCATTGCGACTGAAGACCGGTAGTACCGCCTTCTGCGATTGGTGTGTCGCGCTATAGGAAAATCGTCGATTAGACACGATTTCACACTTCTGTGACCAATTACTTATGCTTATCTTGTACTGTAGTTGGACTTACAATATGCGTTTTTTTTTTTTAAATAATAGTATCTTGCATTACAGTTCTTGTAAAGAAACAACCGAATCGATCTTGAGTATCCTTGCTAATATATTGTAAATGCGAAAGTAAGATAGATTTAGTTATTACACTTTCATGTCTTAACTATTTTTTTTTATGTACGTTGGGAAATCCTTTATGGATACGCCACCCTCCTGGGGGAGGGAGTGGGTTATGTCCGACTCGCACGGATTGAAACCCCAGAGTGTACCGTCCGCCACATTGTAGGTACAGCCAGAGATCGAACCTGCTGTCAAACGCCAGGCTTCGGCCTACTGTAAGATACTACTAGGTACACGACCAGTAGCCTCCCCTCGTCAGCCTCAGCCGTGCAAGGAGGAGGTGTGGCCTTCGACCCATCCCCTCAGAAGGCTTAAATACCCAACCGATCATCAAGAAATTTTGGTTACAAATTGTTAGGCGAACACAAATGAAATAGGAAAAGAATACTGTTCCCAAGGGATACTTCAAATCTACAACGAGCATAGCCGCATGCAAAAGTTAGTATCAAATTTATTTAATTTTACTTGACTAACTAATAAATTCATGATTATATTTACCTATTGTATATCTATTAATATGAGAAATCATAGCCATTGTCGATCGTTATTAATTTTATATAACGCTAGTTTTTTTCCGCGACTTCGTCCGCAAGGAATATAATTACTTTGATCTAACGCTAACATACAGCGAAAGCTTTCAAAAGGAAAAAACACCTCGATTTTGAAACATTTTTCATTGGTGCTCAAATTAGTCGTAGCGTGATTATATGCAGCTTATAACACCGATAGAATTTTTCAAATCGGGCCTGTAATACCAGAGATTACACCCCGCCCCCCAACCTCACAAACTTTACCTTTTTATAATATTAGTATAGATACATCTACGGACATTGTTATTTCAATGGGATATCACAGTTGCTAGTTTAATCATCATCACATTTTAATTTTAATTATAATCGAAAAACAGTTTAAGTATAGCAGATTATATGAGATAAAACTTTTCTACGAAGTTGTTTACAAAAGGTTATAATCTTAAGAATTAAGAGAATTATCCTAATAATATAAAGTTTGCTAGATGATCAGAATATAAGTAAAGGTAAGAGTGCAATGCGTCGATGTCTGACTAATTCGAACATTGAAAAATGGTCACAGGCAATCCATGGCCAGTTGACATCCATTACATTGTTTCAGTGCTGTCACATGAACGTATGAATTAATTTAAAAATATAGTTTTAGGGGTAATTACTGTAACTAGTCTTCTTATTATTTATTCCCGGTTTCTATAAAATTCATTTAACTATATATATAGTCCTACATTTTCAAGCTTGTACCTAAGAATATTTTAATATTGATTCTAAACTACTCTTAGTTATTATTCATAAGTCATAATGAAATTTACAATGTTCTAAAACATCTACATGATATTAATTCAATATATTTTATAAATTTACTTGGTATATAATATATAATGCACATATTTGTAAAAACAATATAGTTTAGTATAGAAAATTAACAAACTTTCTAATTCTAGATAAATTACGACATCTATTATGTTTTTCTTTATAACCTTTGTCTAGATATAAATAAAGAAATGACAGTTGAAAAATAATTTTTACATGAGAGACATTTGGAAGTTATTTCAACATAATACCTGTTCGTTTTGTGATATTTTTCTATAGATGCTTGCTTTTATAGTTAGTAAACACCTGTCATTTCCAGCACACAAAGGCTTTTGTTGGCACTATGGGTCTTTCGCCAGTGTCTGCGTTTTCAAACGCAACGCAATGTTGCCAGTATTGCCAGCCCGCATAATTAACTTTTGCGACGTTGCCAAACATTTTCGCATAAACAAAAATAAACCACGGGTTATTTTTGTTCTTCGATGCATTTTTCATGTTAAAAAAAGGCGCGACGTATACAACTCATATATAAGCATGTACAAAAAACAAAGATGTTATTTTAGGAAGTTATTGCGAGCTGAATTTTTTTAAGTATACTGGGATGTTTCCGTTGAACATAAATGTAAACAAGTATGTACACATACTGCGTCCTCTACATATAAGTTGTGTATATTAAGCATGATATAGAGTTTACTTTTTTTCTCTTATCGCACTGAATCGAGTAGGTTTAGTTTGTCTCTTTCCGAATTATATGTTTGTTTTTGTATCATGCAATTATAATTGTATGATCCAAAAATGTATACATGTATAGCTTAGCATAGTTTAGCTAGGACAGATCGGGTAATTTCCTCGGTAACAGTTCAAGCCGAGGTGCGCCGTGCGCCCATGAGCATGTTACCAAAACAAAATCGGCTGAGTGCCTTAACCGCTCGCCTTAGTAGTCCAGTGAAGCTGTGACAGCCCTAAATAAGGCCAATAGTGTAGTCAGTTAGCGAAAAAAAAAGCGTTTTTATCTTGTAACGTAACTATTTTTTGTAAGATTAAACTACAGATACTTCATTTGACCAAAATGTATACGTAAGATGCAAAATTTAACGTTTCTGTAATTTGTAGACTTCTGTGTAAAAATATTGCAAATGACTAAGAATCATTAATTACATACATTTCAATCCTTTTTAGAAATGGCTGTTCGTCAGTCTGTTCTTTTTGTCGCTATTAAAGTACAACTTATAAATAAAATCGTAAAGCATGTCATCGAGTAGCATTTAGTCTTCTTTGTTTCATTAAAACGGGTTGACTCTATCAAAAGATATTGTAATTCGAATGACGACGCGTGTTAAGTACCAAAGAAAATATTTTTTTTTTTTTTTTCGAAATGACTACGCTATTGACCCAGCAAGGTCTTAACAGCTTCACCGGACTACTAAAGCGAGCGCTTAAGGCACTCAGCCGATTTTATATTAGCAACCAGCTCAAGGGTGCACGGCACACCTCGGCTTGGCTGTTGCCTGTTGCATGCAAAATCGCGACCTATCTTAGCTAACCTAGCTAACTATTCATATACTCGTATGTATGATTTGTTGAAACGTATATGTGTACCAAGCATACACGCCTCAACAACTCCTACATATACTCGTATGTATGATTTGTTGAAACGTATATGTGTACCAAGCATACACGCCTCAACAACTCCTACATATATTTATTATCGGAAAATTGAGAGTTTTTCAGTTCGATAAGGGAAAAAAAATAAACCCTTCCACTTTCATGTGTAAGCGTGTAGGCGTACACGTGTGTGGGGGTGATCGTGTAGTGTTGGAGCAGTGATGTATATTTGTGTGTCACCGTCTCGCTTAAGCAACGCACTCAAGGGCTCCCTACCGAGGGATCGAACCTAGGCTTGAGCCGCTGCCGTGGGAGGCCTAATCGGGTGTGCGGGAGCGAAATTAACCCCCAGACCACGGCGGCGGGATCTGTGGTTACGCGGGCGTGGGCGTGAACACGCTCTGTTTCGAGGGACAGGCTGGTACTGATCGTTCGCTGACGTGATTGAACCAGAAGGGTCGGTAAAAATGTGTCGCGGACGACTTTTATAACGCGCAGCGTTAGGTACGGGTTCATAGTTTGCGGCGGATACCACTAACGGACTGAGATGATTCGCGGTTTTTTCAAAATAACTAATCGTAAGTGATTTTACGTAAGCCCAGATAGAAGGGATCTCTAGGTCTCTATGGACATCGACTCTCCGGATGTACCACGGGGCACCGGTCACTTTACGTAAAACACGATTTTGGAGAACCTGTAGCTTATCAAAGTTATCTTTGGACATATGCACAAAAACGGGGCAGCTATGTCATCACGGGACGGATACACGTCTTATACAAAGTGAGTTTGTGTCTGAGGGACATCTTACTCTTATGACAAAGCAACGGATGGAAGCGACCCAAGACCATAGCGGCTTTGTTTCGCACTCTGTCTATGTGTGAATTGAACTTTAAATGTCTATCTAATGTAACACCGAGATATTTGACCTCTTCGATCCAAGAGATGTCGATTCCGTATAGCCTGATGGGCTCAAATTTATTAGCGCGTTTCGAGGGATCGAAGAGTTTTGCGGCACTCTTATCAGGATTAATTTCTATGCGCCATCGACGAAACCATTCACCGAGAGTATGAACGGCTTTTTCGATGCGCTTCCTAAGAAAGTCCGACTGCCAGCCAGAAGTGTAAATAACGGTATCGTCAACGTAACAACCTACCTCGACCCCCCAGACCGAGGTAGGTCATTGATAAACAGATTGAAGAGCGTGAGCGCGAGTATGGAGCCCTGTGGCACACCTGAGCGTATCGGATGGTGCGATGACAGTTCACCGTTCACTTTAAAACGGAAGGTTCTATCGGTAAGATAATCGCGAATAATGTGAATTAACCTATCGGGTACACAACAAACACGGGTTTTGTTGGTGGTAGAGCCCCGCTGAAGCTATTTTTGGTTTCAGCATGAATGGGTCGGCTCCTCCGGGGTAGTACCACCCCTCTCACAGAAAGCCAACGTGAAATAACAGTGCTTACATTGTTGTGTTTCGGTCGGACAGTGAGAGAGCCGGAGGCCCACTTCTCTTCCTCTTTCCTTCTTTCCCTTTCCTTCCCCTCCTCACCTTCTCCCATATGCAGGCTAGCAACGCACTTGTGACGTCCCTGATGTCGCAAGTGTCTATGGACGGTGGTGATAACTTAACATCACGTGACCCACCAGTTCGTTTGCCTCCTTGGATATAAAAAAAAAAAATAAGCTAAACGTAACTTGTATACGAGGTCTTCATGCCAGTCCTTATCGAAGGCCTTAGCAATATCGAAAAAGACAGCTATTGTACGTTTCGGTTTAGTTTTTATCCGTGTCTGGGTTCGGGTCCAGATTCCGATAACCGTTAAAATTAGACAAACTGTACTCCGTAAGGCGGAGTACTTGACCTGTACAGGAATGTTTGGCGCGAAATCCATATTGCTCAGGCGGTATTAAATTAAGATCTGTAATTGTGACTTGGAGACGGTTCAGAAGGAGCCGTTCGTAAAGTTTACCTAAAGTATCTAGTGAACTAATGGGACGATAGCTAACGGGAAGCGTAGTTTTTTTGCCGGGCTTGTGAATACATATCACTAGGGCCTTTTTCTAGACGGCTGGAAAGTGACCCTGGGACATGGCCGCATTGAAGATGCAGACCAATAGAGCTATGATGCGATCAGGAAGGAGTTTCAGAACCTCGTTCCTGATCCCATCGGGACCTGGGGACTTACCCTAGGCTTTTGAGACGCTTGATAGCGGCTAAAACTTCATCGAAAGTGATCGAGGTTAGGGTATCCGCCGGAGGAGACGCGAGTGCATGCTCCGCAGCTGATTCGATTAAACCTATATGGGAAGGGTCAGTTTTATCAGTGTTTGGCGAACACTGTTTCTCTAGGCTCGCGGCAAGACATTCCGCTTTATCTCTGCTATCGAACGCGGGAGGTAACCCGGGTCCTCTGTCGAGAGGAGGCATTAGAGTGACCTAATCTGATTTTAAGGTTCGCACGAGAGTCCAATACGACAGGTGAGACGGCTGGAGGCCCTCCAGGAGTCTATCGCACCTGTCGCCCCGAATCTCAGAGATACGAGACTTGACTGTTTTACGTAACGAACGTAACCGATCACGATTCTGTACAGACGGGTAAGCGTCGTAGGCTCGAGTCGCGGCGTTCGTTTCCATGATCAATGCTCTCATATCGTCAGGGAGTATGAAACGGCGATCGTTCGCCGCTTGTACCTCTTTCGAGGTCTCTTTGACGGCGGTCTGGAGATAATCAACCAGGGAATCGATGGCTGAATCCGCGTCGGCTTGAGACACCAATACGTCCGGAATCCTGTCTAAACTACTAGACGACGGATTTTCTTTAAAATATTTAACGAGTTTCGCGTAATCAGCCACCCGTAACGACGGCGGGGTGAAGTCTGAGTTCTGACCTAACAGTAAAACAACCGGACGATGATCTGAATCAAGTTCGTGTACGACTTGTATAAGCCTCCACGGACATAAGTGGCGGATACGGAGGGCGGGAGGCGGTCGAAGGCGCCCTAGGCGCCTGTCTCGCCTTTCGGGGACGTTGTGTGCGTGGCGCGCGGGGATAGCCGCGATAGTTCGCGGGGTGACCCGCGTTACCGCACAGCACGCAATTGGCAGGTTCGGGAGTGCCAGGAGTGCGTGTGCACTCCTTCGTGGGGTGGTCATCCAGGCACTTGACGTACCTGGGGCGGAGGTGACAATTCCTCGCCGAGTGACCATAAATAACACTGACAGTTATGGCACTGCGACGGGGTATGGGTCTTGCGTGGGGGCTCGACGGTGATACCGTTAAGATCACACACAGAGGTGAGGTTAAAAATGGCCTTGCCCTCCTGAGTGCGGTCGAGGAGGACTAAGACCATGTTGTACGGGGCGCGGGTGCGTGGGTGGTACATCCCATGTACCTCACGCACGGGAAAGTTCTTCTCCTTAAGGGAGAGGGTGACGTCATCAACCGAGATTTCGGCCGGGACGCGACGAAGTACTACACGTAGGAGGCGTTCCTCCTCGAGTGCGAATGAGAAGTAAGCTAACTTCGAATCCCTTAGGAATTTTGTTAGCGCACGATGATCGGTAGAGGTGGGGCATTTTACCTGGATGCCCGTTAGAGTGTTAAGGGCGGACGTGTAATTGATTTTAAGGGATTTCAATCTATTTGCGATCGAAGTCCACTGGGACTTGTTTTGGATATGTGACTGGCGGCGGGGGGCGCGATTTCCTGAATGCGTAACCCGTAGATTGGGAAGGAGTGACAGTGACGGAACTAGGTCCGTCTACGCGTAGTTTTGAGACTGTTTGAATAGCCGGCGCTGGCACCCGAACGCCATCTATGTTGACTAACTTTTTGTGGCGTGCGGGACCCGAGTCAAAGTCCGATGAACGCGAATTGCGGCGTTTATAATATACGTGACGGTTTTAAAACCGTCACTATCTGTGTTTTGCGCTGAAGGCGTGGGAATAGCGGACACGTCACCGGTCGCGGGTGGCTCGTCGGACGCCGCCACGTCAAGCTCCATGTCGGAACCAGCCTCCGAGCTGGAACTCGGTATAGGTGCTCTAATAGCACCCCTATTTCTCGTATCTAGGGTGAATTGTGGCGACAATGACTCGTACGAATTTGATGTCGGTATCTGCGGCACATATCGCACGTCCTCGGTGAACTGTGACGTAATGTTGGCAAACGTAGAGTTGAGTACCTCCTCATCAAGACCGCATGCTATTACGGAACCTGTCCAGAAGCTATATCGAATCCATCGCGGTGAATTGCGGGGTGAGGGGGAGCGCGAACCAACCTCCCTGCCCTGAGGGCAGGGGGGCACGTCGAACCGGTTCATTACGGGTCTATCCCGGGTGCGGATCAAGAGAGCTGTTTAAAATGAACCAGAAGAAGAAAGTAATACAGGAAATACGTGAGCGAGACAGGCAAGGTAAATAACTTGCATAGATATACAACAAATAAATAAATGGAAATCTAAACAAATAAATAATTGAAATAAATAAAGTTATAAATAAATGACGACTAAAGGGATAAAGAACTACGTAAACAAGAACTGCAGGACTTTTTTGATTGAGAGCATCTGTACCTCATCCGGAAGCAATACGTGCTTTCCCAGAATCCGCTTTCGTGTGGGCTTCAGTGGATCACATTCACACACGAGGTGTTTGGGGGTCTCATCCGCACTATCACAAAATCTGCACTCTCTTGTGTTGTGGACACCGATGTTGTACAAATGCTTTTTAAGACAAGTGTCCAGTGAGCGCTCTCACTAAAACCCGTAATTGATTCCTACCGAGTAACAGGGCCTTACCAGCATATCGCTGGTTAAATGCCCTGATGAGTTCTTTGGAATAATCTGGATATTTTGTAGCATGTATCTCTTTAAATATGTGAATTTTATTTCGTAGTTCTATATAATTGTAAATACTCTACGTATGTTTGATAAATAACTAGAGAATAGGATTACCACAGGTACCATTGGTAGTTTGAGACATAATCGTATATTTTTTAATGAATTATTTAATGAGCCACCTACTTCCTACACATTTATACCTTTTTTTTTCGATATGGCCTAAATTAATTATTAAATTAGAAAAAACAATGAAAAATATAAAATTTATATAAAATATTTTGTGACATGGTTGCGGATGTTTTCATACTTAGTTATATATTTAAAAATTGTTTTATATTAGATTTTAAATTTAGATTTTCTTTTATGAAAATACTAGACCATACAACATTATCGCTTATTACGTTCAATAGAATAATATTTATTGCATTGTATTAAACATTGATACGTTTAATGTAATCTTGGGAAAATATATCTAATCTAGGTATTTTACGTAATGGGAACTGGAGACCAAAGTACGACATTTGTGTTGTTTTATATTTGAATGTAATAAAGACATTTCGTACTCGAGTATTTGTCTGTACCTATAGATATATAAAAGTTGTTTTTTCTGTTTTGGAAACTTCTAAAGTTGCTCTGTGTAAGTTTTCAAAACGGCCGCGGTATGCAGCGGGCAGGGCCGTATTACAAGCGGCGCGGCAGCCGCTTGGCGCGCTATCCCGATACCGCTATGCGACGTTGCCAGCTCCTTCGACCCACTTCCAAACAACAGGCTCGCTTTTTTCACTCAGCCAAATTGCTCTCGGTTTGTTTATAGCTTAATTGCAAACTATTTCAAGATACCACTTCTTTTATGTAATAATTCTTAATCGTACTGGTTTATGCCATAATCTTGATTAATAATTGTTTAGAGTTTTTATCACACTTTATCAAAGTCAATCTGAATGTTGCTTCGAAGTGCTTTTTTTAAATAGGTATATTTTTTTCAATACATTTCGACATTTTTGGTACAGATTATCTCTTGACACAACAAACTAAATCATACCTCCTATTTATTAAGTTACTTTATATTTGCATAGTTCTCATACAAATTAGTTAACAAGAAAATTGTTTTGAGTTTTTTTCGTATAAGATCAAAATTATAATAGTCATTATTGTTTCTTGAACTATAAAAAGACAACGGAACGATGGCGATCTTTGTACATTAATTAATACTTCACTAGGAGTGAAAATACCCTTGCCTACATACACATCTAGCGTTACTAGATTTTTTTTTCTCGAACTGACTTCGCTATTAACCTGGCAAAGTTTTTACAGCTTCACCGGACTACCGAACTACACGCGTTATAAAAAAAAACAGTTGCTTAAATGTCGATACTAACGCCGATATTGTCATACACATATCTCAAATTATATTTATGAACACCAGATTAGGCCCCGCTCGGCAGTGGCTCAAGCCTAGGTCCGTGCCCTCGGCGTGGAGCCCTTCAGTGCGCTGCTCGCGCGATACAGTGACACAAAATCTTACATCACTGCAACAACATTACACATATCACCCCCACACACGTGCACGCATACACGCTTACACATAAAAAAGGAAGGGTTTTGTTTCTTTCCCTTATCGAACTGAAATAGTTTAGAAAATTATCTGATACGAAATATATATAGGAGTTATTGAGGTATGTATGCTTGGTACACATATATGTTCCAACAACTCATATATGTATGAATAGTTAGCTTAGGTCAGCTCAGATAGTTCGCGAATTGCACATATCAGGCAACAGCCCAAGCCGAGGTGTGCTGTGCACCTTTGAGCTAGTTGTCAAATAAAATCGGCTGAGTGCCCTAAGCGCTCGCTTTAGTAGTCCGGTGAAACTGTTAAGACCTTGGTGGGTCAATAGCGTAGTCAGTTCGAAAAAAATAAAAAAAAATTAATGTAGATACTAGCAACAATTATTGCATGTAAATAATAATTACTGTTTTTGAATATACGGCAGCACAAAACTTCAAGGTTTTCAACCACCTTCATCGCTATACTTCGGTCTTCCTAGTATTACATTCTTCAGTGTGTTTTATTTTTTAAGTCGATATATTTCCACTACGAAAGCGGTTAAATTAAATACCGACGATGGCGATGTGTCTGTTAGCCGTATTCTCTACAAATACAGCATTGACATAACGAGCAGTTTCTGCTACGTTATTTCCACGTTGAAACATATATTCGAAAAATACTTTGATCTTTGAAGTGCAAGTTCACATGCCACGGTGGAAGTAAATTTTTGTTACGCATTACGCGATATTTGTGTGGAAGTGTGAGTATGTACATGTCTGTCTGGGTCTAATAGTATATAAAGATGAGTAAATTTATAGTTAAGTATTTATACTACGCGACTGTAGTATAGTATCTATATAGTAAACTATGATATAGTATATAGTTTATGAGCACTCTAATATATACATAATTTAATACTTATAATTCAATAAAGTTTCACTTCCTGCACGTGTACACGCTGATACACGCACGGTTTTTTTTAGTTGTATCCATTTTCACTTTAAAAGTTGAATGTGAAAATAATTGAAAGTCGAACAATAAAATGCTATATTAAAAAAAAGTAGAAAGTTTTAGCTGTCGCGTGAAATAAGTCTCGCTCTGAAATTTAACACTACACAGGCTTAATTTCAATTTAAATTGGCGAATGTGTTAAAACGGCAAATTTATATTTAATTACCCGTCATATACCCACGCGTAATCTGTAATATAATATATTATAAAAAAGTGTTATCAATGTTTAATAAGCCTAGGATAAGTTGATTGGCAATAAAAATATTTATTATTATTATTATGCCTACGTGTAATGTGTACCTTATTCTAAACTCATTGTACCATTTCCCAGAGTGACATCTCAAAAAAGCATTCCGAGAGATTTTTTAGAAGAAATAATAAATCCAAATTTACTTGTCTATTATACCCATAATATAGTGACAATTATTCCAAACTTATATGAAGTTATATACGATTAGTATTCTAAATAAAATAGTAGGTCATTAAACGAATAATGTAGCTATACTAGTAGCGCCACGCTGTAATGGCCGATTTGATACTTCAATAATTCGAATAGTTAAGAAGCCGTAAAACGTATTCATGTATTACATTGTTTAATATAGTTCCCTACGTACAGTCGGTCATATTGACGATATCTAAATATAAAGTTGCATATAGAGCTCAAATTAACTGGCAACGGTCAACAGTAATGCATTATCAATATCCGAAGTCCAAAGCCAGGTTAAAAGTATATAATAACAATCGCAATGCACTCTCAGTTTGTTCTTTTCAAAGAAACGTTAAATCGAAACTGTTGTTTTTAATTTAGCATCGATGTAATTTTTCATACGTTTATCAGCGATCACATATATACGATTGTAGCTATATAGAATAAATATACATAACAAATAATATGGAATTTTAAAAAATATGAATGCGAATTTGTGTTGTAAATTATTACCCTAACAATTATAATCCATTAAGGATTTAGACAAATTACGCTGTCTTTTTATTTGTAAGAGGTGGAAATATTTGCTAACGGAACTGTATCATATAGATAGATATAGTAGTATTTAGATAAAATTCTAAAATTCTTTTGATAAAGTTTATGACTACATGACACTATTGACAGTAAAGAATGTGATTTGCTGCTTTATTAGTTCATACGAAACTTCATGAGCGGATAAACGTCAAAACGGCCATTATAGCTTGCCACTACTGTAATTTTTATTACGTGTTTCGAGAAAAATTAGTAGGGTAACTCAATTAATATCTTTAAGACAGCAACGTGTTATTTGAACTGGAAATCTCCAACGTTGTTATGTAAGTAAGACTTGCGCATTACACGATTTCTGTTATTCTGTTTTGGTTGTCAATTAATGTCTAAATGTTTTGTAAACAGACGTACGGAAACACGCATTTCTATTCTACATTTATAAAGAGAAAAAATCTGATTTTTTGTTTGAAACGGCAAACTCGAATTAATATTCAGTTAGGTATTTAATAATACCTAACCGATTTTAAAAATTCTTTCACCTTTACTATATACAACCTATGATTGTAATTGGGCAGGACACAAGTCTAGGTACAAATATGTTTTATATCGTAACAATATTTATACTTTGGTCTTTGTTAAATTCTTGACTGTATTAAATACAAGCCCGAACTGCGGCTATACTCACAGTGGCCAAATTTGATCGACTGGTGTGACTAGGACGAGGGTTTTCAAAAATCATTAAATATTTATGGCGGGATGTTTCCTAACACCTTTTTTTAAATTAGATACATTTCCTTAATATTCAGGATTCTTTTCATATCGATTTATTCCGATTTTATAGTCGCTGGACTGCCCGCAATTTAATTCAATTTTAAAATTGGCTGAGTGCCACAAGCGCTCACCTTAGTACTCCGGTGAAGCTGTTAAGACCTTGCTAGGTCAATAGCGTAATCAGTTCGAAGAAAAAAATCGATTACGACATACGTACAAATTAAAACTATACACCAGTGAAATATTACGCCGTATGTCACTCAGACATACCATAGCTTTGTATTACAGGAAGGCGTTTCACAGTCGGAACAGTAGTTCAAGAGATTACCTCCCACAAAAACACAAATTTTATCTCTTTTGAATAGTAGTTATTGCGTTTTTATGTAGTACTTACGTACGTAATAACCTGATGTATAGATTGAAGCTATACTATTACTATACTCGTATAAATAATTAAATTAGAAAGTAAATATCTATTCTTAAACAATTTAGGTACATATGATCTATGCTAATATTATAAATGAGTATGTGACGTTGTAGGGGGTAACCTCAGAAACTTCTGGTCCGATTTGAAAAATTATTTCAATGTTATATCGAGAACTTCCGCTGCGTGTTAGCGTTAGCCTAAAGTAACTATTTTATATAATGACTAGCTGACCCGTCCAACTTCGTCTGCACCAAATTGGTTATCAGTGGTTTCAATTGTATTTTAAAACGCGAAATCAATAAATTCAATAAAACTGATACCCGATTGCAGCCACAACTACCGTTTCCATTTCTGAATACAAACTATCCACGGTTGCTCTCAAACATATACCCAGATTACATGTAATTTTTTTTTGTTAAAAAAAGCCTAGTTCCCGTTCATAGTATCATCTACCAGGATCAATTAAGATAAAAACTAACCTACATAAAACTAAATAAACATCTCTACCACTTACTTTATCATAACTGTCTTCAACTTGTATTAAAACCTTTTTATACTCCATTGTATTAAAGAAAAATATATGAACACCGTATCGAAGCGTCAAACATCGCGCCGAAGCGTCAACTGTCACTTGCTTGAAACTATTGTCTAAGGGTTATAAACTGTTTCGAAAACGTATTTTAAATATATTTGCAATATAGTTTATAAATAATATCTGTACCACTCACAACATAGTACCTATCACCTTTGGTCATTTATCGATGTTGATATGTTTCTATTAATCTACGTTGTTACACTAAATATTTGGCATTAAATTTATATCGTGTATTTGTCACACTTGATATTGGCGAAATTACCTACATAGGCAGAGGCCATACCGGATAGAATCAATCAAGCCAGTTTTATATATTATATTCATCCGAACAACGGGCTACCTGGCTGCCGGTAAGAGTTGCGTTTATTTGTGTACATCGTATGTTTACAGACAAAAATATTGATTTTTAAATAATTTTAGGGTATTTTTTTTTCACTAACTTTGAAACGTTATTAAAATGCAATTATTATTGAAAGACATTTTTGGTATTAAGTACTGATCGTTCGCTGACGTGATTGATTCAGGAGGGTCGGTAAAAATGTGTCGCGGTCGTCTTCTATACTGCGCAGCGTTGGGCACGGGTTCATAGTTCGCGGCGGATACCACAAACGGGCTGGGATGATTCGCGGCTTTTTCTAAATAATTACTACAGAAGGCATCTCCAGGTCCCTGTGGAGATCCTTATTCCGGACGTACCATCTGGCACCGGTGATTTTACGTAGGGCTCGGTTCTGGAGAACATGCAACTTTTGAATACGATTTTGCGCTTGTGCAAAGACCGAAAAACTGTACGTCATAATCTGACGGATGCAAGTTTTATATAAAATGAGTTTATGTCTGGGGGATATTTTACTCTTATAACAAAGCAAATGACAGAGACGACCTAAGACCATAGTGGCTTTGTTTCGCACTCTATCTGTGTGTGAATCGAAATTTAAGTGTTTATCTAAAGTGACGCCGAGATATTTGACCTCGCCGGCCTAAGGTATTTAGGTTTCGTATAGCCTGATTGATGGTCGACGACGCATATGTTTAAGATGGCGTCAATCCCAAGTCATACGTTTACGTTTATCGTTGTTTCGTATATGGTGAAATCTTAATATCAATAATGTTTAATAAAATGAAATTTGTTCTTTGCTTTGGAAAAAAAATTGGTTTGAAATTTATTATTTTTATTTATAAAATATATCAGCGGGTATATATATGATTGTTTATAAAAAATGTGTCTGACTGTGATAAATTCATGCTTTTAATTGCGTTTAAAAGTTACTGAAAAAAATGTTCCTTAACCTACTCATAAACCAAAATTAATTAAATCAAAATGCGCATTAAAAATACAACGTTAACCAGCTACCAGGTATCCTAAATTCTGTCTATTGATAATTTGTGTAGGTGGTAGTGCCACGCTGAAGCTGTAACTGGTTTCAGCATGAATGGGTTGTCTTCTTCGGGCTAATACCACCCTCTAAAAGAAAACTGATGCGAAAAAACATTGCATGCGTTGTAGTATTTCCTTCGGTCAGTGAGAGCGCCGGAGACCTACCTCTCTTCCCCTCTCCTCCTTTTCCTTCCCTTACCCTTCCCCCATATACAGGTTCGCAACGCACTTGCGACACCTCTGGAGTTGCTAGTATCTATAGACGGTGGTGATCACTTAACATCACGTGACCCACCTGTTCGTTTGCCTCCTATGATACAAAAAAATATATATTGATATATTAAATAACCAGGTATTCTAAAATTCTTGTTCTTTCAACGTTGCCGGCTCTTGTACTAAGGTGTCGAAAAAAGTCTAGTTACGTTAACTACAAATTTTTATTTTTCGTTATCTTGGAGAACCCCTTGCGTTTTATGGGACAAAAAGTATCCTGTATGTGCCTTGTAATATCAGTTATCACTGTGTTAAGTTTCGTTAAAATTGGTTCAGTAATTTCAGAGTAATACGGTATTAGATTCTAGACTTTAATCCTTTATCCTGAAGAACCCTTTGCGTTTTATGGGACAAAAAGTATATTTGATGTAATCTCGTAATATTAGCTATCACTATGTCAAGTTTGGTCAAGATTGGTTCAGTACTTTCAGAGTGATCCGTGTTCATAGGGACAGACAGGCAAAAATTGTAAAAGATTATTTTTGGCTTCTATATCGATAACAGAGTCTACCCTGATTATAATTTTCAAAAAATATTTAATGTACAGATTTCGATTTGTTACAGTTTTATTATAGTATAGATGAGTAATTATAATGAATTTTGTGTTCACTAAGACATTTAATAATAGCCTAAAAAAATTAAGATACATATCGTATCTGAATCAAAAATATCAAACTTATACTATCGATCCGCCTTAGCTTCGCACTACTGCATGTAGAAACGAATATGGGGCAGTGTGGAGTGATTAATACTTTATTACGTAAAGTAGCTTGGCACTTACTTTTTTTAAATATATACCTTTTTTTAAACTGGTTCGACAAAATGACTGCACCGTACCTGATGGAAATTACAGTACAGTCCACAAATATCGGCGACTATCGGTCTTCAAATGTGACGGCAGTCGTCGCTATCTTGCCGATCTACAAAAATGCCTCTTGACGCTTCTCATGAAGGACCCCCTATCATATGTGGAAGGGAACACACTGGCTGGGAGGCGATTCCACATCTTCACAATACGACAAAGAAAAGAGCTTTCGAATTTTTTTGTTCTAGCTGGAGTGGCGTTTACTGTCAATCTGTGGAGACGCGTACCCGCCCGCGAAGTTCTGTAATGCAGAAAAAAGATAAAAATTGTTACTGTGGGTTATCCTTAAAAGATAAATATATACCACCTTTTTATCGATATTTTTAGATATATAATTCCGTAGTACATTAATATAATCTATCTATCTATCATAAGGTTTAACCTGCGTTTGCGATTTAAGCGTACAAAAGTATGTTTGTTACGACAGCACATTACAAATCTTTAAAATTTTCGTCTTTCCTATACTACAATATATTTGTATATATAAACCTTCCTCTTGAATGACTCTATCTACTGCTAAAAACTATATTAACATGCGTTGAATAGTTTAAAAGATGTACGGGAAAAGACGGCAGAAGCGACTTCATTTTATACTATGTAAAAATGTAGGAGTTGCATCATATGTATCAACTAGGCTAACTGTGGTTATTGTTAAATTGCTAATGTGTACAATTTATAATTGGATAACAGATTTATAATGTTATAATAGTTTCGTTATCCGTTTAAATTTCAGTCGGTTATCTGTAATTGTACCTTTTTGTATAAAATAAGGACGGTATTAGAGAGCAACTGAATGCGTTATACTTGAATGTAATAATAATAATACACAACACATTGCAGTTTTTTCTACTGCAGCGAACACAATGCACATCCGGCGCGGTGTGGCGCGGAGCTCCGCGGCTCCGTCGACCGACCAGATCTAAATCTTTATGCTCCTATGCATATGCATGCAAGAGTGCGGTGACCATAATTTTCATCTATTCCGGATATTCTTTGAGATAGTTTTACGTTTGCTTGTATTTGTATCACGCTGGAACAGTTGGACTAATTTTTATGACACTTTGTCATTATGCAGTGCGGGTTATTGGGATCTCTGAAGGTGAGTAAAATTACAAAGCGTCGATAGTGTTATTTGTTCATGGGCAGCTGCGTGAAATAATAAATAAATAATCTATTGACGCTTTAAACAAACCTTACGTGGTTTTAACGTTTAATTGATTAGGTTAAATATAAGGCTTAGGTTTTTTTTATGAATGTTTTATTCAACACGAAGTATTTTCATGGAAAAATATAATTTACACTTTAACCTTCGTCGAGTTAACTATATTTATGTTTTTATAAAAGTACAGCTGAACAATATTACTAAAATACGAAATGCATTGTAATTTAATTTTAAAACAACCATCTTGTATAGTAGATGTTGATTGTTGTCACCACAATAATATAAATTATTCTTGACCTGCCTTACTGATATGTCGCGCCTAGGAAAATTCATTATATAATCCGCCTCTTACGTAAATACGATATAAGATTATTAATTGATATAAAGCCGCCAGTAATTCTGGCAAATTGCATGCATCGTGCCAGAATAGTAAGTCAAACATATAAATATTTATGGTCACCTTGTAAATAGCTTTTTCTGTGTGGTTTGAACACCACATCCTCTTCCAAGCACTTCAGTCATTAAAATGTACTGCGTGTATGCATATACTTAAATATTATACATCAATTCCAAAAACTGCAAAATGTTAAATGATATAATACAAAATTTCAATCACGTCGTCGAACAACATATGAGTATATGTATTCAACAATTCGATTGTCAGATATAAAATTATTTGTCGATTTTTTTCCAACCGACTACGTATTTTTTTTTCGAACTGACTACGCTATTAACCTAGCAAGGTTTTAACAGCTTCACTGGACTACTCAGCCGACTACGCTATTGACTTGACAGGCCTTTATAGCTTCACCGGCCTACAAAATTATTCGTCGTAGTAAAATCATTACTTTTATTATCAGATTCGAGTTTTAACATTGAGTTTTTTTTTCCAATGAATGGATCCCATAATATTTGCATATTTTTTTTTACCAATAAAAACTACATGAAATATATTTTTATTGATGAAAAAAAAGCATTTCAATAACTACTAAACAAAAAATAAATTGAGAATATCGGTTTACAAATCGAATATAAAACGGTACCGAACTAGTTTATAATTCGGCTATTTAATTAAGCTGGAAAAAAAAGGATATGTATTAAATATTGTTGTTGGTACATACATACATGAGAGTGATAAACTTGTATATCGTTTGACCTAATACTGTAGAAGTTGAGTTATTTAAGTATTTTTTCGTTAAAGGTTCTTTTCTATTTAATTCATTTTACTATAAGTCTCTACTAGTGGCTAGTTATAATATAATTTCAATGACAGTTACATGTTGTAATCATATCGTAGATACTTTAATCGGCTCATCAATACAGCACATACATAATACAGTGTTAATGTAATATTTATAATAAACATGTGGCTATCGTCTTTTATCTAATTTTAAACCTTTGATCAGACGGTTAGTAAGTGCTGTTTGACCGCAGCGTATCAATCATACTGGTCTTATTAAACAAAAACTACGTTATAGCGGGTGTGTTTTAACTCTGTACTTTGTAATATGTAGGTTTCAGTTCGCTTGAGATTAAGAAAAAATATTTTTAACCCAGAACGTATGTACAAAGTAATCTCGTACGCGAGAATATTGAATGTGAACTGCTGAATCAGTGCCAGACGTTGTCGCTTTGAAGGCGAGACGTTGCCGCTCCGACGGATACGTTGGCGCCGCGCCGCGAGCCTCGCAGCTTGCGTGGTGCGGGCGGGCGCCACGCGACGTTGCCGCGCCGCACCCACCAACCCGTAAAATACCATTCATTCAATTAATATAACATAACTTTTAATGAATACATAAGTTACGTGCCAATACTTAACGTCTTGATCGCCTGTCTCTATATACGTAAAAACCGACTGTGACCTGTCGATAAAGTATTGTGTACGCATAACTGTAATCTGACGGTTAAATTTGTAAAAAACGTTATACATGTTTCGATTTCCAATGTATACTGTACTCTTAAATAAGATATTTTTGGACATCCGAAATATAACAGCGTCATGAAATTGTAGCAGTTGAACATTTTACAATTAGCATAATCATAATTTGAATAATTATTAAGCTACTGGCTTATACGTGATGGCTATATCAGATTAAGTGTAATAAAAAATCGTATCACAAAAGTTTTATATAAAAAAACATATATAAATATTCAATAATGTTTTTTGTATAACAAGGAGATGGAAAAACATTATAGTCTACTGTGAACTTGATTTGTTTTAGAATAGTTAAATTAGCTTTATATCACGTTTATTGACCAAAAAAACTCTTAAATGTTTTTTTTTATAAGTAGCTGTTTTCAGTTACTAGTAAGGAATTATCGCATGTTTATATAGTGGATACTGAATGAATTACAACATGTCGGATATTGATCTATTTAAGGAAACCATTTTTTTTTGTTTGTTTACATTGACACTGCGAATTTGCCTAAATGACCGGGAATCGCAGTAATTTCACTATTCGTATATTTGACTAATCCAATATTGTTTCAGTTTTATCTCGTATATCATTGAGGCCTAGGTGAAGAACATTGACAGACATTTTTTTAAAATAATAGTGGCGAATGTAAAAGTGATTTCGTTGTTTTATATTCTTTGTTTCAGTTTTTTTTTTTCGAAATTACTACGATATTGATCCAGCAAGGTCTTAACAGCTTCACCGGACTACTAAGGCGAGCGCTTAAGGCACTCAGCCGATTTTATTTTGGCAACCAGCTCAAGGGTGCACGGCACACCTCGGCTTGGCTGTTGTTGCCTGTTGCATGCAAAATCGCGACCTATCTTAGCTAACCTAGCTAACTATTCATATATGTATAAGTTGTTGAAACGGATATGTGTACCAAGCATACACGCCTCAACAACTCCTTCATATATTTATTATTGGAAAATTGAGAGTTTTTCAGTTCGATAAGAGAAAAAAAGTAAACCCTTCCACTTTCATGTGTAGCGTGCACGTGCGTGGGGGTGATCGTGTAGTGTTATAGCAGTGATGTATATTTGTATGTCACCGTATCGCGCAAGCAACGCACTCAAGGGCTCCCTACCGAGGAATCGAACCTAGGCTTGAGCCGCTGCCGTGGGAAGCCTAATCGGGTGTGCGGGTGCGAAATTAACCCCCAGACCACGGCGGCGTGATCTGTGGTTACGCGGGCGTGGGCGTGAACACGCTCTGTTTCGAGGGACAGGCTGGTACTGATCGTTCGCTGACGTGATTGAATCAGGAAGGTCGGTAAAAATGTGTCGCGGACGTCTTTTATAACGCGCAACGTTAGATACGGGTTCATAGTTTGCGGCGGATACCACTAACGGACTGGGATGAATCGCGGCTTTTTCAAAGTTCGAACTATTGAAGCCAGCGCTGAAGGCACGCAGCCGATTTGGGATGTTAGGGCGACTAACTCATGGGTGCACGGCACACCTCGGCTTGGGCTGTCGCCTTGATATATGATTGAGTTCCAGGCAAAAGTTGTAGAACTTGAGTGTCTACAAAAATGTCAGCGCATGTGCAGTTTTTATTATCCGTGAAACCTGTTTCTTCAATTCGCCACTGAGCGGTGCCTCAAGGTAATTAATACATGCGTACTTTCTCAGAACTTGGTTATAATAGTTATCTTGCTATTTGGTTAATATCATGTAACTCTGTTGTTGACGGATTTAAACGTAAAATCTTAAAATACTTACGACGTCGTCGATTTACTATCGAAATATAAATGTTACTTCTTATTTATTCTTTAAATACATACAATTATTTATTTCGTGTAAATGAATTTATGTGAGAAAAAATAGTAGTTAATTTTCTTGATATCACACGGTCAGGAGTGTAAATATTCGCATACATTATTTTTTGCACATCGCTTGGGTAGGATTAATGAGTGTCGTAACAATACGTATTTTTTTACAATTTTGTTAATTTATTTTGAGGAATAGGTTAGTTTATTTCTCGTGTATAACTATTGTGGATGTATAGTGTAATATAAACATTTTAATAACTAAAAATAATACATATGGTTAGTATATTTATATAAAACTTTTAAATAAATAATGTGTTATCAAGTTTTATTATATTACTAGCGGACGTTGACCTGATTTTATAATAAAAAAAATCATAAAATTCAATGCAGCGCCACCTACCGGATCCCATTATGAATACAAAGTATTCTTGAATCGACCTGAACAATCACAAAAAAATTTGGACAACCGTTTAGGAGAAATTCAGTCATAAACGCGGACAGAAAAATTATATCTATAACGATTAATATTTCATTTAATTAAATTTAAGCTTATGTACATTAAAGTAATACCACCTTGCCGTCTAGAGAACAATGTTTCGCCAATAAAGCTTTACCATTACATGATTATTGAAGATTTTGTCAGATAAATGCTTTTTTTTTCGAAATGAAAACGCTGTTGATTTGGAAAGGTCTTTACAGCTTCACTCAACTATTGAGGCGAGCGCTGAAGGCACTCAGCCGATTTGGGATGTTTGGGCAACTAACTCAAGGGTGCACGGCATACCTCGCCATGGGCTGTCGCCTGTTTCGTGCAAAAATCGCGACCTATCTGAGATAACCTAAGCCAAGCTATACATATATGAGTTATTGAAACATGCATGTAAACTATATAGGATAGGATAGGGAAAAATAAGGGTAGAACTCTTTGTCGTTTATTTCTCTAAAAAAGAAAAACAGCGTGTAGGCGTGCACGTGTGTGTAAGTGATGTGTGTGATATTGTAGAAGTGATGTAAGGTTTTGTGTCACTGTATCGCGTGAGCAGCGTACTCAAGGGCTCTACGCCGAAGGAACGGGCCTAGGCTTGAGCCGCTGCCGAGGGGGGCCTAATCTAGTACCCAGATAAATGTGTTTATGGAGCTTATTTTAGTAACTAAATCTAATACTTCCACGGGATAACTATGGTATAGTTGTTTTTAAAATTGAAATCATATTGATCGCTTCTAAGTCCAAACTTATGTAAATGTATGCGAGCAATACATTAAGATATCATATTCTATTAAGTCATACGTACTATTTGATAACCGGTTATATTTATATATGTATAAATATAGGCCGTTTATAGGCAGTGGGGAAATACTTGAGAACATCTTCCTTCTCTATTTGTCAGTCGATTTTTTAATTCTCTTTTTCTTCTGTAGCTATTGACGAGCTTTAGTGTTATCAATAAAAAAAATGAAAATAAAAAATCACTATGGTCGAACTTAGACTACTGGACAAGCACTTGTAAATATAAATAAATACCAATTTATCAAAAATCTATATAGAAACGAAAGAAGAATGATATTACTCAGAGGTATTTTTAGTTAAGTCGTGCGAGTTCTTCGAAATATTTCTGAGTTTATTTCAAAATTTACGATATTCTCAGATTTGGGATGTATGTATTCTACTACTAGCCTTATACTGAGTCTGGATTCATTTTGGCAGGGACATAAGTTTGATGTAAATTTTACTTGATTAATGAAAAGTCCCGAAGAAATATTTATTAGATAGAATTAGTTATTACTTTATTTCTATGTGTAGTTATAACTGTATATGTATAGTATAGTTAATACTGTATATTATTGATTTTAGAACAAAATATGTATGTTTATGTTTAATGTTAGTTATTTAGTTTTATATTTTAAGCATTTATTTAAGCGATATAAGGAATAAAAATCAAAATAACAATTCTGTCACCATTACAGTAGTAATAGTACTAGTGAAAATTGCTTGGGAAATTAATCTAGGTCTCTTAACAACAGCGTTACTTACCGAACAATCGAAGTAAACCTATAAATACAGAAAGAAATTCAACAAAAAGTATTTAAGTGAAAAAGTACGGACACATAAAACTCTGAATGTCCTATATTAAAACGTTATGAATTATGAAAGTGTAAATTATATAGAAATATTGAAATTGTTATTTTTTATTTATTTCGTTGAGTCGATTAATTTTTCTGCCTTCATCAGTTTTAATAACGAGACTACAAAAATGTTAAATGTTAACTTGTTTTTTACCACTTATGTTGCAAATCCGCACGGCTTCGTGAAAGTCTATACCTCCGCTTACTTGTCGGAAACCCGATCTGCCCACCAAGACTAGAATGACAGGCCTCGAGCCTCGAGCCTCGAGCAAACAAACAACTGCACCGTATACTTGTTTACAACTTGCTTGTTTTTCTTATAGCATTTAATGAGTGAAAAGTCACTGCCAAATACGCAGTAATTGACGTCCACAGACCTTTCGGGGTTTAAATACAACCTTTAAAATCTTCTTTTTTTTTTCGAACTGACTACGCTATTGACCTAGCAAGGTCTTAAGAGCTTCACCGAACTACTAAGGCGAGCGCTTAAGGCACTCAGCCGATTTTATTTGGGCAACTAGCTCAAGGGTGCACGGCACACCTCGGCTTGGCTGTTGCTTGTTACATGCAAACTCGCGACCTACCTTAGCAAACCTAGCTAACTATTCATATATGTTTGAGTTGTTGAGACGCATATGTGTATCAAGCATACACGCTTCAACAACCCCTCCATATATTTTTTTCCGGAAAATTAGAGTTTTTCCAGTTCGATAAGGGAAAAAAATAAAACCCTTCCACTTCCATGTGTAAGCGTGTAGTAGGCGTGCACGTGTGTGGGGGTGATCGTGTAGTGTTGTAGCAGTGATGTAAATTTTTGTGTCACTGTATCGCGCAAGTAACACACTCAAGGGCTCCCTGCCGAGGGATCGAACCTAGACTTGAGCCGCTGCCGAGGGGTGCCTAATCTGGTACTTTTTAAATCACAGTGAAGCTACGCTACGCTAGTAAAGTTTACAATATACCAGTATATATCCACTTAAAATTTTGCCTAATTTCTATAAAATACTATTATGAACTTTGTTATAATCATTGAAAACAATATCCGATAACAACTAATTGCAACATAAATGTTGCAAAAAATTATCATACAAATGATTAGATAGAAAGTTAAAGGAAAAAAAAATCTTGTTTATGCGTACATCCGCCATCTTGGTCAAGCTCGACGGACACCGAGCATGGCCTTGGTAATTTCCTACACTCTATAATTGCTTTCGTTTCGTCGATGTACAGTAGCACTGTATTTTACAAATAAACGTAAGAATCCAGTTACCTGATAATCCTTTTAGGATTAACATAATGAAATCGCAAATATTTAGATGCTAAAAACAGATTTTTTGCCTAGTTTTACTGTAATGAGCGTTTATACTCGACATATATAATAATTGTCGAAATAAGTACCTACCGAGTCATATAAAATGTATGAATTTGTGAGATATTTGTTCCGAGTAATGGAGTTATGTTCATTCTTCAGCACGAAGTTGTTTTTCTTCGAATAGAGTGCAGAATATAGTTATTCAAAGTCTGATAAGTTAGAAACCTTGAATATCTCTATATAATATCCATTACTATTACTTTGTAAAGGGAATATCTATACTAATATTATAAAGAGGTAAAGTTTGAGTTTGTGACGTTATGACGTTGTAGGGGGTAATCTCAGGAACTACTAGTCCGATTTCAATAATTCTTTCAGTGTTATATAGCTCATTCATCGAGAATGGTTATAGGCTATATATCATCACACTAAGACCAATAGAAGCGGAACAGAGACGAAGAATGTTTCAAAACCGGGATGTTTTTTCCTTTTGAGAACTGCTGCGTGTTAGTGTATCTATTCCACGCGAATGAAGTCGCGGGCAGAGGCTAGTATAAAAATAAAAATGTATTAGAGAAAAAACATACATATAAAAGTAACGCTATATTTTTATAGCTTTGGGTTCTTTAACACTCCGACTACCATCGTAATTTATAACTACAAATACCTACTTACATTGTTTTTATTTTGAGAATGTGTGGCGTAACTGACTAGCTCGCATAATATGAATTGCAAATGGCGACGCGGTGCGGGGGCTCGGCAACGTCGCACTGCTACAAACGCGTCGGAGCGGCAACGTCGCCCGTGCGTATTTTTATCAACAATCAGTGTGTTATCAAGATTGGTATTTGTTTTTCGTCTCGCTCAGTCGATTTCTAACTATATGGACGATATTATATGTTCTGATTACTCTTGGCACAGTTAACTGAGAATATTTTTATCCAAAATAACAACAGAATGACGGGCTTGGCTCAGCGTTTGTAATCTGAATTCGTAAGGGCATATCCGTTATATAAAATGGCATTATATGGGTTTATGCGAGATCTGCTTTGTTCTGGAAAAAATAAAAATGTTTTATATGTTTCTTATTCAAATAATATATTAAGTTTTTATGTTTATTAACATCCGTATACTGAACATTGGGCGGTCCGGTTGTCTGTGTCATATTTATGGGTGTTTTGTGATTATTATGACCTTATTGCAATTTACCACATAAATCGTTGGCATACATAGTATATTTTATAAACTATTTCAATGCTGAGAATAAGGATTCTTATGATTCAGAATGATTTAATCTTTGATATGGTGATTTTACAGTATTAATCTCTTCATGTAATTAATTAGAATTTACATAAATTACAAAAAATCCTAGTTGAAATAAATTCTTCGTGTATTCTACCTACATACAAATACGGTTATATGCTTACGTAATGCTAATCATGATTCAATTGTAATTAGTTTTATTCTTTTATTTTATTACAATATTGATCAAGTACACAAAGCAATAATAGATTTTGTTAATTTAACTTTCTTTTCGTAATTAAAATTCCCTAACTAATAAATGAATTATGTCAAAACACAAAAAGCACACTATATCTGATTATAACTGACAAAGTTATAAATTTCATTCCAGATGTTACCTACATTTACTACATACTACCCATAAGTATACGGTATTTAATCGATTTTTAATTATAGTAAGCACGGCAATCTGTCAATTTTTATTTTATCGTATGTTCCGCGTTACCGAGGCAAGGGCGATAAGCACGTGCAACCTGTCTTGAGCAGTAATTTATTTTTTCCAGTCACATTGACTTTGTTTTGTTAGTTAGGCGAATGACGTCAACTTGTGAAGAGGAATTGTTCACTTACTAATTTTGTATGAGACATAAATCTATTCAATGCTTCTTTCTATTGTGAGATTTTTTTTGGTGAAAAAACTATTGCATGAAATACTAGCCAGAAAAGGTATTCACCTTCAACCGTTTAATACCTCGTAGCTTTATGGTTTGGTATTTTCTAATACTTGCTTATTTTAGTACTCTTAAGTTGCAAATATGTTGGCAACCTCCTATTCTATATATCGAGCAACTACATTATAATTAACATTATAGTGGACGCTACTTTGGACTTCCGCCTGGAATTGATCAACCACCACTACATCTAAGCGTCTTTCGCGCCTTCACGGAGCATCTTCAGGTCGATGTTGACTCTTTCGATGTCAACATCGGCATTCCAGGCGGAAGTCCAAAGTTGCGTCCACTATGATATTTTATAATGGATTTCCGCAAAGTAACGGCTTCTTCAATCAAATACATTGGAATATTAATTTCAGTAACTACACTAAGGGTGGTAGGTAACATGCCCTAATGGTATATTACAAAGAATAAGCAAACCTTTTGTGATAAACCTACTAAAATGAATTCCAAGATACCCAACATGGACGTAAAGGACATTGGTACTTTCAAAAAGTACGTACGAAAATATTTCATGTATTTTTAAGTTAAGTAAAAATGTGGAAACTCGCCGGGAGGCTGAAACTCCCGCATAGTCGGTAGGGGGTGCGAAATTAGATATTCCCGGCACGCCTCACCCGCCCGTTCGGGGTGTTTCCACCCCCGGGACCTTGAGGCGAGCTCCCCTTGTAACACAGAATCAGCTGTTCGCATTGTTGGGTAATTTTATATTACATTTTTTAGATCTGTCTATGTGTACGTCATCTCTTTAATTTTTTATAGCTGCATAGGAATTACGTTGTTATACATATAGTATATAACTATATATGTATATCTATATTTAACTATTGTTGTATAAAATAGTTTTTAAGGGTAATATGTTGTATATGTATGTATGTAGATGTTGTGGGTGGAATTAAATAAAGTAGTCATTATTGACAGTATTGTTGATGTCTCATCACTATCACTATATATATTATAAAACAAAGTTCCTTACCGCGTCTGTCTGTCTGTTTGCGATAAACTCAAAAGGTATTGAGAGGATTTTCATGCGTTTTTCACCAGCACATAGAGTGATTCGCGAGGAAGATTTTCGGTATACAATTTATTAAGATTTTTTTTATTATTAGGGTGGGACAATGTCGCTGGGTTAGCTGGTAATAAATAATTGCGTTATTTATAAAAAATATCATTAGATTTAATTCAAAGTAAGAAACAAAACAAAATAACTATATTTCCTATCTAATTATTACACCCTCTGTACTATGACATTTGCTGGAAATATCTTTTTTGTAGTAATTTTCGTTCAAATACGTGTAGATCTATTATACTTTCTGTTGTATATTTGACATCAATCTCCTCTAGTACAAATAAAAGCACAGGATACATTGCGTAATATTCAGATTGGCAGATAAATACCTCCTAAAATCGACGGGTGAGGTCGTACAAGGTCGACCTCTGTATCTAGAGGGAATTTTAATTAATTACATTTAGGGACGAACCGTCGTGTAGAGGTCGTTGCTAGGGAACTTTCCTAATGGACGTTTTCTTATGACTTTATTCTTTAGTGTTCGATCGAAGTGCTGTTCGAGAGTTCTGAGTGTTCAAATGTGGCTGTGTTTATTAGAATCGGTACTATAATTTACTGAGGTTAGATTTTTTTATATAACTATTTTTTTACTTTTAAACTAAAGCCATGAATAATTACAACACTAAAATCCCCAAGCACATTACCGATTTTCCGGGTAGTAAGTTCAAGCACCATGTCAAGCAGGTTTTAATGTATACAGAATGGATCAATATGTAAATGATGATGACGTTTGGAAATGACGCTCGTCTCTGTGTATCCACCAAGAATCGACTGGCTAGATCTATATGTGTGTAAAAATATCTATCATGAAAAGATAAACCAGATCGCGTTTCTTGCCGGTTCTTCCCGATGACTGGATTGTTAATTCAAACCGGTGGTGGCTTTGATGTTCGTAAGTGCTTTCTCAGGGCCTAAATTGAATGAAGTATTTTTGGTTTTAATTTTGACTTCAAATTTAAGTTGGAAAGTCTCATATACCTGTACGTGAGGTTGCAACCGCACTCTTTTGTTGTGGGTGTAGTAGTGATGTTTATCACATTCTCTATGCAATATTAAATAAATTAAATATTCTTCTCACCCGATTAGGCCTCCCACGGCAACGGCTCAAGCCTAGGTTCGATCCCTCGGTAGGGAGCCCTTGAGTACGTTGCTTGCGCGATACGGTGACACACAAATATACATCACTGCTACAACACTACACGATCACCCCCACATACGTGCACGCCTACACGCTTACACATGAAAGTGGAAGGGTTTACTTTTTTCCCCTTATCGAACTGAAAAACTCAATTTCCCGATAATAAATGATAATAAATATATGGAGGAGTTGTTGAGGCGTGTATGCTTGGTACACATATACGTTTCAACAACTCATACATATATGAATAGTTAGCTAGGTTAGCTAAGATAGATCGCGATTTTGCATACAACAGGCCACAGCCAAGCCGAGGTGTGCCGTGCACCCTTGAGATGGTTACCAAAATAAAATCGGCTGAGTGCCTTAAGCGCTCGCCTTAGTAGTCCGGTGAAACTGTTAAGACCTTGCTGGGTCAGTAGCGTAGTCATTTCGAAAAAAAAAAAATGCAATATTAAAAAATAAATCTTTGTATAAATATCTTGAATGTTTCTTCTGTCCTTCCAACAGCTTAATTTTATCGCAATGGAAATAGTTTGGCCGTTGAAATCCTCGCTTTTGTGAGATCTAGTTGATCCCAGCTTAGATGTATATCTATCCTACTTGCCTTGAACGCTAACTTTCGACGCGTTCACGAAGAAACGAAACTTCGTTGTGGATCGGATTACTTGGTTATTTCTTGCTAGTATTTGACTTGTGTTAAAGTATATTTTTTTGTGATTTAAATATAACCACTCAAACTTGCTATAAATAACTTTTCATTTATTCCGTTTTGGATTTAGTGAGATTATAGTTTAATTTTGTTAGCAAGTATCATAAATTCCTCAAGATCCGTTGCCGGAAAAATTCAACAAAATCTTCACAGTTTATAATACCGTTTTTTAAATTATTTTCCTTATATCTGTATACCTCATTAACATATACATATAATAGGCATGTTTTGTTTATGAGTTCATCGTGTTTTCGTAGAATTAAGTAGGTTTTTTTCTTTAATCGCGTCATCATTGAAAGTTAAATTTGAAGAACATTTGTGGTACATGTCTATGTTTGAAGATAGCAACAATTATTTTATTTAGATATGTACAAAGTGCACTACGTTATCTACACATATCTAAGCAGTCTCACAGTAAATACTGTTATATCATTATTGTAGTAGCTGACGTCATTATTTTAATCATTTCAAAACAAGAGTAGGAACGCTACACAGTATGTACTTAACAGTTTATACACTTAATGTTATTATTGTTATTATAATTCCATGCCATTACGTGTTTTATACAGAATTCTGCCAATAACTAATTGACATGGTATATCTTTAATACAAAAAAAAGTAAACTTTAGTAAGATATTTTTACTGTATAAACTTAAAAATTCTTGTTTAGTTTTTTTAATAATAATACAAGTTTACGAATTAAAATATAACAATTACGTGGTTGATATGTGTGTAGCCAAAAACTAAACATTGTTGTTAATATTGCTAACTAAACTACAGTAAAACAAAAACGGACAGATACTGGCGAATACTTCTGCAGCACCAATTGAAGAAAAAAAAAAGTCTGATACCAATATCGTTCGACGTCTCAATTAAAGTCAATGAAAGTGCGTTTCAATTTTAACAATAACTTTTTGTAGCACACCCACGCAATCTAATTCATCAACGATACGAAGATCTTCAGTTCAATTGGCGGCTTCATTATTTATGTTTGTCGTTTGTTCACGCCTGTTATTTTTGTGATGTCTACAGGGAGGCAAGGTCAATTTAATCATCTTTGGTATAGTCATTTTTTTTTAATGTCTTATAGATTTTTATAGCATTTTTGCTGGCGTTTAACTAAACTCAAGAATGATTTTAAGTAATAACTACTAATAGATAACTATGTCTTATAACAAGAAATTATTATGTTTTACTTAAAACAAATAGTATAAACAAGTGAGACGACTGTTTCCAAAGTACAATTGTTTAAAATTTAGATGTGTTTAAACTCTAAATACACCGATATATACTTGGTAAGAAAATTTCAATTGAGGGAGTAGTTCATAGGTTTTATTGTTGTTTGTTTCATTGTTCGGTCTTGTGATATTCGAATAACGAACGATGATTCATGGTCTGGACTTTTACCATGATCTTGACCTTTCCGTAAATTTCGAAAATAGATACGTCATATTCATTAGATTATCTCTGCATTTAAATTGATAATCTGTTGCAAAGCTTCTAACGGTTTGTTCAGATAGATCGCACAATTGGAGTATCTTTTTGCTTATTTTGATGTCATGAGTAATGTGGATTCGTAGGTGTGATATGTGAGGCGCGCAGTCTTATCCACTGGGATACCATTGCCCTAGAAGCGAACCACAATAACTTAATTCCTAGACTATAAATAATATCTAGATTTTGTTAGCTGCGGTTCATGAATCAATAAGGAAACTACAATAGAACAGATTAAACATACTTATATAAATGCTTATGTAAGCAGGGGACGAGGGAGTAAGAGCGTTTGTTTACTTTTGCTGATCAGGAAGAGGAAGTGGTCAGAAATTACGCAAACTTTGAACGGCTCATATAGAAACGTGTCATTGTTACAATCGATAACTCATCAAAAGAGACTGTGTTAAACGTATAGCGTTGATAAAACACCATGACACTACTCGTTCGGAAAGATCAAAATACTGTTGAGTATAAATATAATTGACAAGTGAGAACCCTAGTGCAATGTCGGTGCGCAGTATGCGAGGAATGCGTGTGTTGTAAGCAAGAGTCTGGCGCGGCCGGCTTTCAACTCACACACGTACAAACAGAAAGCGTGTGCACGTGCATACATATGCAGTTTCGTTGTGTTCACTTTTCCTGGAAAGATCGTACACGTACCACCATCACGCTGATTACGCATCCCGTAAGGTAGGCGAACTAAAATAACAACTTTCATAATTAATTTCAATCATGTTAGCTAATTATGGCGTTAATTAGTATAAACATGATGTAATAATTTGGTTCTCAGGAATTAAGTATTTTTTCTACGTTTAATATATGAGTAACATTAAGGCCAATTGTGTACACACAATTCAACTGGCGATGAAAATGAACTCTTGAATAAATTAGATATATATTTTGAAATTTCCTGGTCCCAATAAAGTTTCCTGTACATGATACTTTAGATTAAATTTTAATCAAGATTGTTTATACAACCTTTTAGTTGTATGCTTAGAGTAAATACGAGTTTAACGTCTGAACACTCTCACGTGATGTTAAGTGACGTTGCAGATCAAAATAGTAACATGCTAAGCCTAGATGGAATTGCTTTCGAGTGCAGCTGCCAAAACACAAATACTCAGAGACAGTATATAATTGTGTGGTAGGTACTTAAAATAATGGAATTTATTAGCAAACCCGTTCAGATACTTATGTACCTGTAAGTTAAATTTAATTGCTAATACCATACATTTGTAAGTATAATGCTACGTATTTCTTTTTAATTTACTGTCTTACATACCTAATACTAAAAGTGTGTACTGAAGAGTGATTGTTTGGTCTATTAAATGCTAATACATTTTTAAAGCAACTGTACCTTAGTTACTAGTTTATCTATAACAGACTCTTTCGTGCTATAAAGTATAAACGGCTAGTTAAAAGCAGTTATTTTACTGTATAATTAATATTTTACAGTCTCAGTCTATTACTCACTTTCGAAATTTTAATTAAAAACGAGTTAAGGAAGATTAATCTTTTTTTTACGCTTTACTTAGATTATAGATGAAAAAGGTATCAATGGAATAGCTGACGTAATTTGTTTCCTTACATGTATTAAATTTTGAAAATATTTTACCTATCACGTTGATTTTTCTGTTGTACCAATGTAAAATATAATTTAACATGTGTTTTGCAGTATGATATCAATATGTAATAGTGATGGCGTCAAATTGTAGCTATCTACATACGCAGACCGTGATTTCCAGATGATATGACTCTAACAAAGAATCCACCAGTTGGAAAAATCTGAACCAAATTATCTTCTAGAAATATAAACTTAACAGCTAAAAATCAACCTGAAATCACAAAATTTCGTTATTATGGAAAAATAAATAAGGAACAATCTCGTATGGTTCACGTTTGTAATACAAATAAAATATTAACAAAGTACTATATAATAAACGGCTTATCTTAAATTTATTCAAACGTTACACTTTTCAAGAATGACATCTTTCTGTAACAAATTTGCAAATAATCGTAACTTTTTTTATTCACAACTATGTTGATTTATTATTAAAATCATCGTGTATATATATACACAGGACAGGATTAAACTCATCTAAATTATGTGTAAAATGAACCTACGGAAATATACGCAAATTGTTAGATATATCATTAAGATTTATCAATCATTTAACGCTTCATTAAATATAATAATTATCTGGACATAATCATTTCAATAAGACGAGTGAAAAAAACTTTCTTGTAAAAAAAAAAACATTTCTAAACTTTTTCTAAAACCTTGCTCTATTAAAATATATCCTATACACTGATAAAAAAGAATTATGTAAACATATCCGTTTAGGTTTAAACTATGTTAATTAATTAATTAATTACCGTATATTATTTTCTATAAAAAGTTTTCTAAGTACTATAAACACTATTTATATCACAGCTCATTAGATTAATTATTCACGTACGGATAATGAATGTATTTAATGATGATGAATTAATTATAAGTACCACAGTGTCTTTGTAAAATATATGAATAGGTTATTTAACCAATAGATTTTGATGTCACTGAAAAACAATTAAAATTAATTCAAATTATCTATTGTTACAGGTAAAGATTCTACATACAAATCAATTACCATCGATTCCGGTTTGGTGAGGAAGTGAAAATTCATTGTTCACGATTTTGTCGTATAGATGGCTTATATTAGAATAGAACACAGTGTTAAGGTTTTATTACCAAAGAATTCGTTTTATAGTATTATCTTTAATATATTATTGTAATCATACCATTTTGAAACTCATTGCCAAACATAATAATTATAAAATAACGTATCTTAAAACAATTTTTATTGACTAAAGGATTTATGTTGTTTTAACACATGTGGTAATAATTTCTGTATTTTATTGTTGTAAATAATATATTTACGTTGCATATCACGTTTTTAGTACTCGATTCGAATATGAGGTAATAACACTTATCCACATCCTCTCGCTAAGATCATATTTTAAGTGCTTATTATGTACGTATTACAAGTCCGACTTCTCCGACACGACTGCCGTAAAATTCATTCAACAAGCCGAGAGGATGTGGGCGGGGCGAGCGGGACGCGGTGTCATTGGGTGACCGGCCGGCGCACAGTGATGGCCGCCGTTGCATTTGGCCAATGAGCGGTGCGCGGGCTGAACGCGCGTCCGTCAAGCGACGTTGCCAGCTCTCCAGAAAAAAAAAAACAAGATTCGACCTTCTTAGGACCCCTGGTTTTTTTTTTGTTTGGCCGCGTTATCATTCGGGAACGTGTATTGAGGTCCTTATCCGTTCGTGAGATGTGGCATTCTACGCAGGTGTACTTATAGTGTTTGTGTGTTTTCGTGTATTATGGTGTGGTCTACTCCATCGGGCGAGGTGTTGATTGACATCGTAACAAGGTACTAGACTATTTGGGTTGTTTTTATAATCTGTGGACAATATTAACAATGCTGAGTCATGTCCCAGCGTAGACCAGCGTAACGTACCTTTTAACGACGTGTCACCACGTTATCAAAGGCTGCCAGTCACAATCTGTTATGAATACAGTTGTAGACACACTAATATCGTATTGAAGTTATCACATCCTACTTTCGTTGTTTCTACATTTATGTATATACAAGCACAGTTTTTCCGATAGCCATGTTTGCTTAATACATGTATAGCTAGATAAGATTTTACAGTGGAGGACATTGACATCATTCTATTATAATATATACCTCTCTTTATATCATATAGCCTCTATAAATTCTTTCATACTCTTATCGAGCATGTACCAAAGTCTTATTATCTAAGTGATGTTGTAAATATAGTATAAATCTATTTTAGCATTTCATCTACAACGTTGCCAAAAAGGCTTTGATATACTGATTGAAATATTTGCAGATATACAACCATGACGCACGAAGGAATATTTCGAACGTTTTCAAAGTTTCCAGAGGAATGTTTACAGGCTTATTAATACAATTTTTCCTAATGAAATTAAGTATGATATTTCAAAAACTAGAGCTCTGCAATAATAAAACGAAAGATACATCTGTTGACGTTATTTTGTGCATTACATCAACATTAAAGAAAATAATACTCTAATGTTTTCTTAAATTCCGATTAGTTTAAACATATCATAACATTATATACAAAAGTATGAATTTATTAAAATATGATAGTTAATTGTTACATTTTTGCTGGGGGTATGTATACCTCGTAACTCAGTGGCACGAACGTCCTCAATGTAGAAATACTCTTGCGCTTCTTTTTCCTAATGTGAAAGGTGTGTTACCAAACTGAAATGGTCCTACTTAGTTTTCAGTAGTAGTAGCAGCTTATTTTGACTGACCTCAGGACTCGAGACCTTTTCAAGACATGTATATATTAAAGACAAAGTCGCATTTCCTGTATATCTGTCTGTTGCTTTAGTTTTTTGAAACTATGCAACGGTTTTCTATACCATTATTACTATCTTTTAGATATTTTTTTCAGAGGGTTTAGATGTTTAAAGCAGGCATGTTATTTTTTTTTTTACTTTATTTTTGGCAATTAATCTTTCATATTATTACTGCCATCTTCACGTAGTCGATAATATTACAAGCGTCGTGCAATCACTTCAATATTGCGTCGTGTGAGTCAATATTCTAACAAGATGGTGGATCCCTTGTTAGAACCTGCTAGGGAGTTTTTATGGCATCTCAGAATTTCATGCTCCGTGGTATTATTTTCTATTCACTTCACTTATGCACAATAAACTAACTAGATTACGTAAATCTCCACCAAATTTACAAAATATAGAGTCCAATAACAAAAGATTATGAATAAAATATAAAATCCACTACATGACAGACTAAAATCCCGCCAAAAACTCGGCATGTTATTTATTAAAGGTATTAAAATGTAGCTTCAAACATATAGATCTATATAGCTGAGACACTTATAAAACCACGTGAAGCATTCAAGCGAAGCCTGGGCGGGTCGCTAGGTTCGTACATAGTTAATATATAGGCTGCAGTGAACATTTAACATTGATCGTACTGCCTGCCTGTTATGTATTTTATAAATAATAAAAACAGGATCGATCTGTCGATATGTCAATTTAGATATGTAATTGTATCTATTGTTATTTTATCTTGTTGTTTTTGTATCCGCGGGTTACAATGATCACTTAACATAAGATGGAATGAATTTCAGTTTGTTACTTGCATTAAACAGATAACATTGCAGTAATCGTGAAACTGCGAAACACAAATCATGCGCTAAATTCTATTACACTACTTAGCTACTTACTTATTTTAAACGAAAAGTTACCAAACTCTTCATAAAGTATAATAAAACTGAGTTGCGATAAAATCTTGTCTTTATATGTGAAACAATATTTTTGACCTACTTGTAAGATGGCATTGGTTGACCTAAAAACGTTAGACGCAAAGATTTGGCAAAGACTAAAGAGAATCTGGTAAAAGTCAGATAGTTAACTAATGTACGTTTAGTGAGAACTATACTCCTAGTACGAATGCCAAATTTTTATCGATCGATATCGATGGTAGTCCGGTGAAGCTGTTAAGACCTTGTTAGGTCAATAGCGTAGCCGGATCGAAAAAAAAATCGATCGAGTGATTTTGGCAGGTCAGTATATTGTTTGGCATTCTGGTTATTTAATTATTATGATTAAAGGACAACATATTTCGTCCCAAACCATTTTTGCCTGACATATGTCCTTCAGGCCATTTGATATTTTGAGAAAAATACCCTTTTTTTTAATGTCTACGCTATTAACCTCAGCTTCACTGGACTACATCACGTGTTTTTATACAATATTACGTTACACCATCATACCATAACGTGACATAAGTAACTCTTTCGTTTTCAATAGTTATCTAATCGCGTACCGCCGTTGGTACACGTCGCCTAAAGATCAAGCTTATCGTGTACCATCGGTGGTACATTGTAACCTAAAGATGAAGCTTAACTTGTACCACCAGTGGTACACGTGGCACGGAACATGTTAACCATAAAGAGATATAAATTTGTATAAAATAGAAATGTCTTTTTTTCCTAGTTGGGAAATATCTGTTCTTATTTAATAACCATTTTAGGTTAGGAGACAATTTGTATAAATACTAAACTCATAATTGATGTCACGGATATCAATGCCTTTTTAAAATCACCGTTCTTATAGCAACAATAGGTTATAAACATACTACAGTTGGGTAAAGTTCTCTGCCAATATTCAAAAAGTAAAAAAGCAATGTCTTTGCTAGTAGTAGTAATGCTTCGAAATTATTCGAATAGGGTTTGTGTTATTTCCTTGGGATGTTTTCCTTCATTGACTGACATTGTGGAATTGCACAATCAATCACCATGCTTCTTTGACTGCTATTAATAATACTCATATTGGTTTTTCTTAAGGATTAATTACGTGAGACATTTTTGACGATTTTTTATCTCCCCTTACCCCGCGGTGAAATGTCGTGAGATTGGTCTCGATTGTATTTATTTAAGAAATATACACAATTTGCTTTTCTATTTTTACTTTTAGTTAAAATTATTATAACATTACACTTCGAAATATCAATACTAAATAACTTTATTCATGGATTTTAATATATAGAACAATAGTGTCAGATTTCGGCATATTTTAGTCTAGAAAAATGTTTTACTTTAAACGAATCTGATTTTTTTTTTCATTTTTATACTATTTTTTGCCTGAAAAAATTACACTATATTTGTCGAAACCCCTGTCTCTCTCCCGTATGATATTTTGTGAGATTCTAGTTGACCATCACCCCCCAAAACCCTTTAAGTAAACCCGTCACCCTTAATGGACGCCCCCTAACACGTACACTGCGTTACACATTTCCATAAACGCTCGTCCCATTAGTCCAGTGAAGCTGTGAAAGCCTATCACACCAATAGCGTGTAGTCATTTCGAAATAAAATCATCTTTTTCATAGAAGTAGTGAATGCGTTTTTTGAATTGCTTGAATCATTATTTTAATAGCCTCAGTTTAAGAGATACATGAAAGGTTGTTTCGGCCCCAAATAGCAGACAACGTTTTAAATTTTTTTTTTTTTTCGAGATGTCTACGCTATTGACCCAGCAAGGTCTTAACAGCTTCACCGGACTACTAAGGCGAGCGCTTAAGGCACTCAGCCGATTTTATTTTGGCAACCAGCTCAAGAGTGCACGGCACACCTCGGCTTGGCTGTTGCCTGTTGCATGCAAAATCGCGACCTATCTTAGCTAACCTAGCTAACTATTCATATATGTATGAGTTGTTGAAACGTATATGTGTACCAAGCATACACGCCTCAGCAACTCCTCCATATATTTATTATCGGAAAAATGAGAGTTTTTCAGTTCAACGAGGGAAATAAGTAAACCCTTCCACTTTCATGTGTAAGCGTGTAGGCGTGCACGTGTGTGGGGGTGATCGTGTAGTGTTGTAGCAGTGATGTATATTTGTGTGTCACCGTATCGCGCAAGCAACGCACTCAAGGGCTCCCTGCCGAGGGATCGAACCTAGGCTTGAGCCGCTGCCGTGGGAGGCCTAATCGGGTGTGCGGGAGCGAAATTAATCCCCAGACCACGGCGGCGTGATATGTGGTTACGCGGGCGTGGGCGTGAGCACGCTTTGTTTCGAGGGACAGGCTGGTACTGATCGTTCGCTGACGTGATTAAATCAGGAGGGTCGGTAAAAATGCATCGCGGACGTCTTTTATAACGCGCAGCGTTAGGTACGGGTTCATAGTTTGCGGCGGATACCACTAAGGGATTGGGATGATTCGCAGCTTTTTCAAAATAACTAATCGTAAGTGATTTTACGTACGCCCAGATAGAAGGAATCTCTAGGTCTCTATGGAGATCGACTCTCCGAATGTACCACGGAGCACCGGTCACTTTACGTAAAACACGATTTTGGAGAACCTACAGCTTATCAAAGTTATCTTTGGACATATGCGCAAAAACGGGGCAGCTATATGTCATCACGGGACGGATACACGTCTTATACAAAGTGAGCTTGTGTCTGAGGGACATCTTACTCTTTTGACAAAGCAACGGATGGAGGCGACCCAAGACCATAGCGGCTTTGTTTCGCACTCTGTCTGTATGTGAATTGAACTTTAAATGTTTATCTAATGTGACACCGAGATATTTGACCTCTTCGACCCAAGGAATATCGATTCCGTATAGCCTGATGGGCTCAAATTTATTAACGCGTTTCGTGGGATCGAAGAGTATTGCGGCACTCTTATCGGGATTAACTTCTATGCGCCATCGATGAAACCATTCACCGAGAGTATGAACGGCTTTTTCGATGCGCTTCCTAAGAAAGTCCGACCGCCAGCCGGAAGTGTAAATAACGGTATCGTCAGCGTAACAACCTATCTCGACCCTCCGAGACCGAGGTAGATCACTGATGAACAGATTGAAGAGCGTGGGCGCGAGTATGGAGCCCTGTGGCACACCTGAGCGTATCGGGTGGGGCAGCGATAGTTCACCATCCACTCTGAAGCGGAATGTTCTATCAGTGAGATAATCGCGGATAATATGAATTAACCTATCGGGTACGCGAGATTTACATAATTTATGGATGAGCCCTCCGTGCCAGACCTTATCGAAGGCCTTGGCGATATCGAAGAAGACTGCAATTGTGCGTTTCGGTTTACGTTTCGGATCGGCGTTAAATTTAGAGAAAATGTACTCCGTGAGGCGGTGTACTTGATTCGTGCAAGAGTGTTCGGCGCGAAATCCGAACTGCTCAGGTGGTATTAATTTTAAATCTGTAATCGAGAAGTGAAGACGGTTCAGAAGGAGCCGCTCATAAAGTTTTCCTAACGTATCTAACAGACTAATGGGGCGATAGCTAACGGGAAGCGTAGCTTTCTTGCCGGGCTTGTGAATACCTATCACTACGGCCTTTTTCCAGACGGCTAGAAAGTGACCCTGGGACATGGCCGCATTGAAGACGTAGACCAATAGAGCTATGATGCGATCAGGAAGGAGTTTCAGAACCTCGTTCCTGATCCCGTCGGGACCTGGGGACTTCCTAGGCTTGAGACGCTTGATGGCGGCCGAAACTTCGTCAAACGTTATCGGGGTTAGGGTATCCGCCGGAGGAGACGCGAATGCATGCTCTACGGTTTTTCGATAGACTCTATGATGGAAGGGTCAGTGTTATCAGTGTTTGGCGAACACTGTTTCTCTAAGCTTGCGGCAAGGCATTCCGCTTTATCTATGCTATCGAATGCGGGAGGCAACCCGGGGCCTCTGTCGAGAGGAGGCATTGGAGTGACCATATCTGATTTGAGAGTTCGCGCTAGAGTCCAATACGACAGGTGAGACGGCTGGAGACCCTCCAGGAGTCTGTCCCACCTGTCGCCCCGGATCTCAGAAATACGAGACTTGACTGTTTTTCGTAATAAACGTAAACGATCGCGATTCTCTACAGACGGGTAAGCGTCGTAAGCTCGTTCTTTTCCGTGATCAATGCTCTCACGTCGTCAGGGAGTATAAAACGGCGATCGTTCGCCGCTTGTACCTCTTTCGAGGTTACCCTGACGGCGGTCTGGAGGTAATCAACCAGGGAATCGATGGCCGAATCCGGAATCCTGTCTAAACTACTAGACGACGGATTTTCTTTAAAATATTGAACGAGTTTCGCGTAATCAGCCACCCTAACCGACGGCGGGGTGAAGTCTGAATTGTGACCTAACTGTAAAACAACCGGGCGATGATCTGAATCAAGTTCGTGTACTACTTGTATGAGTCGTACAGGAAGCGTGATATTTTTTAAGAGAGCTATATCTAATACTGTGGGTCGGCAATGATCTTGATAGTGCGTGGGTTCCAGAGGGGCTATGACGTCAAAATCGAGAACCCTACCTAGTTCGTCGAGTATTCTCCCGTTACGAGAGGTACACGGACTATTCCAGATAACGTTCCCGCTATTGAGGTCCCCCGCTATAATAACTGAATCTCCTAAATTAAGTAGCGCCTGCAAATCGGATCTTAGCAATTCTTTGTTTGGTGGCAAATACGCGGAAACTAAAATAATATTCGAGTGACCGGTCATACCTAGTTTACACACTGACACTTCCATATTGGTTAGCTCGGGCGGATCTAACGGCATGCAGTACAACGAACGCCTAAAATAGATTAACGTGCCACCCCCGCGGGTGACACGGTCGTTCCTGACTATACAGTAATTCGCGATTCTCGGATTACGCATACTCGGTTTTAACATCGTTTCCTGGATGAGGAAAACGTCAATCTGTCTATCGCGCAAAAAGTCAGCTACTAGATCGCGCTGTGACCGAAGGGATCTCGCATTGAAAAACGAGAGACATAGACCGCGTGGTTTTACTTTATTAAGACCCGTGAATTTTAAGACTTATTTAAAAGAGGGTGACCGGGCGATGCGCTGAATGGTGGCTCCGATAGCCGGAAAGCGCGCTAGAGCAGTGAGGAGACCTAGCTCCTCTTCTACCTCGACGATGGCGTAGAAGGCGAGGACCTCCTTCATGTCGTGTTCACGGAGTAAATGCTTCATCCAGTCGAATTTACCCGAGAGAGAGGATGAAGCATAAGCCGCCTGTGGCAGCGGCGCCTGAGGCTTAGAAGAAGCCTGAGGCTGAGGTCGGGGTGCCCAGGGGGCCATAGGGGCCCGCCCGGGTTGAGCTGCGCGCGGCACAGAGGGTGGCGAGCGCGGTGAAACGTTTTAAACAACAAAATCATTTATTTAGTTACTCAGATACAGTTATCTAATATTTTTTTTATTTTTTAGGTCGTGATAGAAGTTGTTTTAACCGTTGGAATGTAAATTCGTTGTCCACAGGTTAATCCTGACGTGTACCAATTTTTTAAAGAATAATTTTTTAGTATATATGAGAAATATATAGAGCAGTGGATTTTTTAGTCCAGGTTTGGGAACGTTTTAGGTTAGTCGGGATTATAGTAATGTCGTTTAATCGGTATATTCAAGAGAATTCCTATGCCTTACTTGCGTGGAAGGATGTCATAGGTGAGAATGTTATACGATTAAAAGTCTATTTATCGTCTTTCAATGAAAAGGCTGGAACTCTAAATTTATAGCATATATGAGCCACGTGGATTAAAGCTCACATTGTCGAACGCGTGGGCGTCGTCCCGACGTTTTCTTCGCTTGAGATTAATTCGTACACATTCGCCAAGTTCATTGTCATTATCATTACACTCCGTTGTCTAGACATTGGTACTTTTTTTTTAAATCATTTTTCAACTCGACGGACACGGTCTTCGTGTGTATCAAAAGTGCATTTACAATTACAAATAGTCGTGTCACTTTCCCCATCGTACCTCGGAATTGTCACATTTCCTGTATTCAACTTTATTCCATAAGTATTATAATATTTCGGTGCCGAAAATGACGTTGAAAATGACAATCAAAAATATATTATTTTCTCTCGAACTGACTACGCTATTGATCTAGCAAGGTCTTAACAGCTTCACTGGACTACTAGCGCTTAGGGCACTCAACCAATTTTATTTGACAACTAGCTCGAGGGTGCACGGAACACCTCGGCTTGAACTGTGTTGCCTGATACGTGTAATTCGCGACCTATCTGAGCTGACCCAAGCTAACCATACATACATGTTGGAACATATATGTGTACCAAGCATACATACCTCAACAATTTTTATATTTCGTATTAACTTCGTAACAAAACCCTTCCACTTTCATGTGTATTTTATTCAGTTTATGCCCTGAACATGCACTTATGAACGTCAAAATTACCATAGGTTCGGACAAACAACCCAGTCATCGAGAAGAACTGGCAAGAAACTCGATATGGTTTATCTCTTCGTTATATATTTTATAAAACATAAATAGTTACATTCGTTTTTAGTGGATACACGGAGAGGGGCGTCATTTGCAGACGTCACAGTCGTTCACATATTAATCCACCCTATAAAATAGACTTCCTTGACAGGTAATTTTGAATCTTGTCATTAGCTATAAGCTTTCGGTAATCGAAAACTTGATGGTGAAATTATCACTATCATAGATAGATAGTGCTTGAACTTTTTCGAATGGTCATCTACCTTACTACCGCAGTTAGGTTAGAAAACTGCCACCAAAGACGTAAATGGGCATTCCTTCAATTGCACTTGAGATCCAGGCCTCTATGACTATATATGGTAATTTAATAGCAGTCCAGGTTGTGGTGAAACGCAATATAAATCGTAAGTTAAAATTGGTCTGGTTGTACCGTTACAGGTATATTAAAATGTACATATCTTTTATTCTATAGGGTATAGAAGTTAAAAAAACTAAATATTTGATTATGGATATATATATGTGACTTTAATCTGACGTCAAGATTTCGTTTTGCTCTATTTTATTGTCTGACCTTTTGTTGAATGACTATATGGTTGAAAATTGTAAATCAATCGTAACTTATAACCGGATTTACTTGCGAGTAAATGTTTTAAGGCTTAAATGTTTTGGATTGTAGGACATGACAACTGAGTATAAGTGGATTGTGATCACGATAGATCAAGCTTAGGGCTGTCGCGTTCATGGATCAGCTGGTGTATATCCAATAATCTAAAGAGAACATGGATTGTACCCGACTGGAATCCGAACTTAATAAAACCGCCATAATGACTCGGTTTTTGTTCGTCGCGTTTCTGCATCACTCAAATTATAGCCCCGTCTAATCTTATCGTGTTTACCATTATTCCACATCGTCACCTAAAAGTAGGTTGTCAAACATTAAACTCTATAAAGTATTCTTTCCTCTTTATTTTTGTCGAGGTTTTGTTCAAAAAGAACACACCATCCTCATCCATAAAAAAACAATAATCAAAAAAACATTTTATAAAATAAAAACAACGAAAAAAAAAATTACTACCTAGCAATTATTTTCTTGGTCCTATACCTATGTCTACCAAATTATAGGTTAATTTGTCTTCTACCGATGCAGTGCGTGCTGAATCTCTGCGATTGCACTATACTTAACATTGAGTACAGCGTCGTCACGTTGTGTTACAATAAAAAAATAAAACTTGGCATCCAAGAACATCTGTCCGGAACACATCGTTACATACTTGACCATAGGACTTGGCAACTCGAATAATGACGACTTAGGTGAACGTTAGAAAGTACCATTACCTATTGCACCGTAGCTACATGATGTTTATAATGTAACTCATTTTATATTTCTATTTAACGTTATTTCGAGACGTTGTTTGTATGACTCTTATTGGAACATAGTTATTAGGTATTTTACCTATGAAATTGCCGTTTTGTATGAAAAAATTGAAACGATTTTTTTTCATGTATTTTTTATTTGTATTATTCGAAGTAATCACTCATGCAATCTATGCACCGTTGCCAACGCAGTGGCAGTTTATTGATGCCCTTCTTAATGAAATCAGCTGGACGAGAGGCAACAAATTCTTCAAAGGCATTTTGTACTGCCTTTCGGATATTAAAATTTTTTCCCGCCAAGGAGTTATCCAAATTCTGGAAAAAGTAGTAGTCTGTAGGCGCGAGGTCTGGTGAGTAAGGCAGATGAAGGAGAACTTACAACCCCAGTTCTTGCAACTTGGAGACCGTCTGCTGTGCAGTATGAGATCGCGCGTTGTCGTGCAAGAGCAGCGGAGACGAGCGATTGACCAATGCTGGTTGGAGATGTGCCAGCTTCTCCATCATTGTGTTCAGTTCTTCACAATACACATCTGCAGTAATGCTCACCCCGATAGGTAAGAAGCTGTGATGAATCACGCCGGCGCTAGACCACCAAACAGTGACCGTCACTTCTCTAGGGGTAAGTTTTCGTTTAGGGCATTGTTTAGGTGCTGAACCAGGATCCAAGCAACTTGCTGAGCGCTTGCGGTTATCAAATAGAATCCATTATTCATCGCAGGTAACAATGCGGTTCAAAATTTCTTCATTTGTGTGTCTGCTGAGCAGTGCAAGGCACGTCTCGACGCGTACTTCGCGCTGGCGATCATTGAGTTCGTGGGGCACCTATTTGTCAAGCTTTGTTACCTTGCCAATTTGACGCAAATGGACCAATATTGTTTTGACACTAACGTCGAAAGCTGTTGCTAATTCAGACGTAGATTGTGTATCATCAGCTTCCACAATCGCTTTTAATTCGTCATTGTCGACCAAAGTTTTCGGACGATCGCGAGGTTCATTTTTCAGGTCGAAATTCCCAGAACGGAAGCGAACAAACCAATAACAGATGGTGCGTTGGTTTGTAGTGTTAGCTCCGTAAACGTCGATGATGTTGCGTGCCGCTTGTGCCGCGTTGCTGCCACGACGGTACTCATATTCCATAATTACTCGAATTTTTAACATATCCATGATGACAAAAAAGATTGAAATGCGATGAAAATGTAACATTAATCAATAAACAAATGACTACTTTTGAAAAAGAATTCTTGTTTTTATAATAACATTAATTTGTCATTAGAATTCTTAGCCAAACAAAAATTATTTTGACTTGAAATGGCCAGTACTGCAGAACGGCAAATTCAAAGGTAAGAACTATTATTACAAATAAAGAAATTACGTGCATAAATACTACAATTACGCGTATGCAATGAGTATATTATCTCATTATATTATTTGAATCATTAACACCAACACAGTTTTTAAGGTTAAGTCCTGTATTAAATCCTTAGAAAAGTTTACTATTCTATCGAACATAAGTAAAGAAACACTATTTTAGTGTCATAAAATTACATTACGTGTACGATATTGATTTCTGCGACTGATATCAAATCATCCGCTAAAATTAACAACGATTTGTGAAATTTAAATACATAGTGTATAAAATTAAAACCAAACAATTTTTTGTTGTAGACCTTTTTTTGTAATTTTTTTTTGGCAATCATTCTTCTAAACGATTCTGCCATCGTCGAAAAGATAATAATATTACAAGTGTCTTATCATAATTCCAATGTTCTAAGAAGATATTGGCTCCCTTGGCAGAACATTCCAAGTAGTTTTTGTGGCATTTTAATTTCAAAATTCATGCTCGTAGTATTATTATTTCGCTTCAACTTCATTTGTGCACAATATCCAAACTATATTACTTTTTTTTTCGAAATGACTACGCTATTGACCCAGCAACGTCTTAGCAGCTTCACCGGACTACTAAGGCGAGCGCTTGAGGCACTCAGCCGATTCAAACTATATTACGTAAAACACCACCAATATTACAATAAATATAGTCAAATAACACAAGTTATAAAACAGATTTTCAATTTAAAAATCGTAGATTCTAATTTGACATTAGTTGACATTGAGATCCTAAGATTTCTATGTGATATAGAGGTATTATCATTAACTAGCTGTACCGGCAACTCTGTCCGCGTGGAACCCAATGTAATAAAACGTTGACTAATAAAATCACTTACATATATTTAAGTTAAGTCGCGTTGTCATTAAAATTACAATATATTTTGATAGACCGAACCGATTTTAATGAAACAGAGACTAATGTTACTCGCAGATATCATTAAGAATTTTTTGATTAGATTTTATTATGAACGCAGTATCTACTTTAGCAGTGATGCGTGTTCATACAAATAGAAAGACGGACATTTCTAAATATAAAAATATATATTCTTGTAGATTTGATGTTTTGTTTCCGATCTGATACTAGTAATATTTCTACGTAAATTATAAAAACAAGTAGACGATTAGGTCGTTAGTAGTTTCGTGTGAGTTTCGTTTTTGTTGAACTATTATCGAATATTTAAGGTGACCGCTGTACCCACAAGACGAGACGGCAAGGTGGTTCAGGTCGGTCCGTTCTTACGCGAGTCCGGTCGCGATAGTCGCAAACGATAATCTTGAATCGTGACGATAACGCCCTTGACCGTGCTATACCGATTCATTAATAAACAAATTACTTAGTTATTTTTATTATCGTCGATAGAGAACGCAACCGTGAAATGTATGTTTAAAATATGACGGTGAATTATTGTCCTAGTCTAAATCTAGGGTTGTCATCAGAAAAATGTTTATTAAATTAGGTTTTAGGATGGATATACGAGGATTGTTGACTTAAAGAAATTCTGTTAGTTCCCCATCCACTCTAAAGAGGAAAGTCCTATCAGTGAGATAATCGCGTATAATATGAATTAACTTATCGGGTACGTGAGAGGTACCTTAATGGTTTTGTAGTTAACAACAGAGAGTTACTTTTCGAGACATTTTTATTTGCACTCGTAGATTAAAAAAAAGAGTTATCAAGAAAATACTAGTCGATTTCGTTTCTTTTAAGGATCAAAACATTATATTGAATTTACAGACGCATTTTTTTTTCGAACTGACTACGTTATTGACCCAGCAAGGTCTTAACAGCTTCACCGGACTACCTGACGCAAAAAAGAAACATATTCCAATATACTTAACTAGAACTCAATGCTGTAGTTAATTTAAATTACTAACAATGTCATTGTATTACAAAGGGTTGTGTGAGGTTTCACAATTATATCATTTACTATTGTTATTCCGGGTTTATTTTTGTTTTATATTTGTTAGTCCTTTTTAAAAACTTGTTAATATAATAAAATATAGTTTTTTTTTTTATTGAAGCACGACAGGATGACTGCACTGTGCCTCACGATAAGCACATTGTAATTCAAGAATATGGCCTCACCAGTTCAGCAATCGCTACATAGTTTGTCGCTCATACACAACTCGAGGTGCTTATTGTTCATAGTCCGATATCTATTAATCCGCTTGGTTACTAAATATACACCAATAGATCTCGAAATAAAACACACTTATGCGTGCTACATGTAACAAATTAATTTAAAATGCATTGTTAGATTTCAACCGAACAAACAAATAGACAGACAAGAAAGTTAGGGACCGATTATTAATTACGTGGAGGATCAGAGAGCGGAGAGGTAATACCGAATCTTACTAAATCTCACCTGAGGGAGGGTGGTGGTTTCTGTAAATATTACAAAAATGTTTTTTTTTTTCGTGTCACATTTTTAAATCACATTGATTTAAAGTGAAACATGTTTGTAGTTTAAAATGACACAACACAATTTTTCTATATATTTAAATCCATGAATAAATGTCAAGTTATTTAGTATTGATATATTGAAATATAATGTAATAATAATTGTAATAATGTTAAAATTAGAAATAACAGAGTTTTTGTATAAATCAAAAGAATTTATACTTAAGCTACAAATTTTGAAAGATCTCTTGTGAGATTAGAGGAGAGGGAGCAGGGGTCTCGAGACAAATTTCACGACATTTTATCAAGGTGCAGAGGGGTTGGCAAAAAATCCTTAAAAACATTTCACGTAATTTATGGATAACCGTTTAATAGAAACGTTTAAAAAATACCAAGTCCCACTGAAATTCACAACAAGGACAAAATAGAAATCTGTGTAATATTTAGAAACTGCGAAATCGCCATCGAAACGAACCGAGTCGTGGACGATTCGTTTGCATGAAAATCGTCTAGACTTTACAAAAGCAAACGTATCGGATGAACTGTCGTTCAGTAAACACACGTCGAACGTGTAATTAACGTGACCGAACAAATTTCTTATTGTATTCTCGAACAGATTTACCTTGTTCAAAACGACATAAATACCTATTACGCCGCACTAAAGCTGTGTTAATGTTTTATGTATATATTATTTATTCAATTGGAGTGTAATGAAATGTTATCCATATTTAATTACATATTTATTATACTAGTCTTTGCTGCCACTTCGTTCGCTTGGAACTTGATATACAAAACAGTAACTAATAAAGTCACCTGAATGTATGAAATATAATTTTTTTTTCTCGAACTGACTAGCAAAGTCTTAACAGCTTCACCTGACTACAAATCTAATTACTATCTACTTTTCTCTCATACCTAAGTCGCGTCCTCATTAAAATTACAATAACTTTTGATAGATCGAACCGATTTTAATGAAATAAAGACCAAATGTTACTCGAAGATATGCTTTATGATTCTCTTGAAGAGGTTTTATCATGAACTCAGTACTTTAGCAGTTATGCGTATTTAAACACAGACAGACAGGCATTTCTAAAAATGATAGAAATGTATTTTATTGATTATTCGACCTTCATGCGAACGGCGCCGTGGAAACAGCTAGTTATAAACGATATTAGATAGAGAGATAGTATCTTTGTTTATTATTGTATTAACAGTCACATATGCTTGCATTTAACAAATATCAATTTTATAGATATTTATAGATATACATATATTGTAAATAATTGTTAGATACGTATTTATTAATATTTATCATGTACAAACAATTTTATTAATGGTTGCAATTATAATTAATTGATTCTTAATAGATACCCATGAATCTGATCATTTTTGTTAACGTTTCAGGTTAAATACGTATATTAACATCGAATTAATAAAAAAAAGCAGAATAACCTTGTAGATAAGGTATTATTATTAAGTAATTTTATTCAAACGACTAGAAAAATAAAATCCGTTCAGAGCAATCACGGTTCAAAGTACATTCGAGGTTAACGACACGTCGGATACGAGAAATCATTTCCAATCGACATGAATATGCGCTAGCTCGTTATTTATATGCCATGCCATACGAGGTAGTTACGTCATCCGGCTGCGTTCGAATGTGTGAACACGTTTCTCGAAACATGTTTATAGGAAATTTTTACAGAATGCATTTGCTGGGGTTTTTTTTTATTTCTCAACGGTCTACCTTGAATCGTTGGAAATGTAACGGTTTTACAAAAGCAGTTTTGTTGGTTATTCTTAAAAATATGTGTTATTTACCCTTTAATTCTATGTTAAAGACATATTACGCGTTACAATTAATAAAATGCCGTACGTGAAATTCGAGTCGCAACAAAATCTTTTTTAGTAATTTTCGTAATAGGAATCTTGCAGTGATTATGTATTTAAAAGTATTTGAAAAATAGCATAAGGTATTATTGACATTAAACAATTACAGACGTGAGAATAAAACATTGACGCTGGCATATTCGCACGCTGCGCTCTGTCAAAAATAAATAAGAAAGTAGACTTGGATTCTTACAAAATCTTTTGCCTTTTATATCTGAGTGAAAGTGAGCAGTAACTAGTAAGATTTAATATGTTCTCTATAAGGGTTCTGTAAATTTACTGCACTAATTAGGTATTAAATGAAGTAGTTAACATCGATTTTTAGGCAAAAATAATACTAGAACTAACTTAAAACTCAGAAGCGTAAAAATCTATAGAGAAACACAATTCTAGAAAATTAAAATTTGCTTCACAAATTGTGTACCTGCATTCGGACTGCAAGGGCAACGTGTATACACGTACCGCCGATTGTATTCTCGTATTAACCTTACACTAAGGTTAAAGGAACGGTCAGAGTCAATCGAGCAATAATAAAACTGGCATTCAATAAAGCGAAAGTAAAAATAATTACGAAACTAGTATGGAACAGTTCGGAGAATTGGCCGGGCTATAATATGCACTTTGTTTTCCTGCGCGGCGCACACGCAACACAGATAGATGCCTCCGATACTCTGTGCATATAATTTGCATAGGGTATAAAGTATTGTTTGCCGGTGTAGTATATTATTCTGTTATAGAAACACTATGATTATACTCGTAATCATGCAGCTAGATTATTGTTAGAATATGAATTTACATAATTGTGTTCCTCATTTATGTTAATAATATTTTTACATCACTAACTTCATACGTCTATTTCCGTGATAGTTTAGGGACACAAGATTAGTTTTACATAATTATGTTCCTGAATTATATTTATACTATTTTTATGTCACATCTTGATACGTATTTTCTCGATACTAGGGTAAGCTCCACAATATTAATCCATATCTCTCGTTTGACCAGTACTCTGTACGAAGCTTCATAAATAAATATATCTCAATGGTCTTTTTGAATGAAAACGATATCAAAATCAATTAAGTAGTAATAACATTATTAATTACTCGCATTATCTCAAGACTTCGTATTCGTTAGTCACAATAAAAATATAATAACAATAAAAATAACCCCTAAGTAACGTGAACTTTCTATCAGTAAACCAATTTTCATAATGAAACCGGTAATTCCAGACATTAACTATTACAAATGTATTTACAAACGTTACTACTTTTTAATTAAGATAAGAGTAAATTCATTCATTGAATTGAAAATATACAGGGAGAAATACAAACGGAAACGTAAGTAACGCGTCACTTTTAAACTAGTTCTTAACACTAACTAATGTTTCTTGTTTTGATGACTAATGCTGTTGAACACTTCCGGACTAACGGACTATTAGTAATATTATACAGTAGAGATGCATTATGTTCTTAATACACATACAGTATAGTAAAACGACGATAGCTGAAAGGCGTTAGCATACATGAATCTCGAATCGAATCTGACTCTGATTTTGAGTATTCGGTTAAGGACAACGTCTAATGGGATCAGTATATAGCGTTTGTGCATCTTACATTGTCTTCTGAGTATTGTAGTAGAACTTAAAAGTCCAGTATTTACCAAGCTTAAGTAACCCTTTCTAATAAATTAATAACGATTTCGAAATATTTATCACTTGTATATAATAAAATTGTGTCATTATCATACGATAAAGTGTAAAAATAAACCACAGACAAATAAGAGCAGACGGTTCATTGAACGTGCTAAATTTTATTAAATACACATCACGTCACTCAAATATTTATACTAAACACAATCTTCACTCGTTGAGTGAAAGCACACACCACTTGACGTGCATTATCGGACATTCATTAGAAATAAAGCATATGCAAAAATATAATACAGTCACTGAATTTTGAAGTCAGATTAGTGAATCAAAGTCATGATTTTTTTCGAAATTAACACAGTTTCTGGAACGTCATTTACAGCTTCACTGGATTTGGGGACGAGTGCATAAGATATTCTGCTGAAATATAAAACATGTGACTCATGTCATTAATCTTATACCTTAAAACGAGCAATTCTTGTATATTTGTATATATTCAGGATCTCAGAAACGGCGTCATCTATTTCCGTGAAATTTAGTATGTAGGTAATTTCGGGGACGATAAATCGATCTGGCTAGATTTTATGCATAGAAAACTTTTTTAAACTGAGTTTTCAGGCAATGAAAAAATATAGCTAGGATATAAAGGTGAATTTCGCCGGCGCTGTCAAAACAAAAATAGTTCAGATGGAAATTGGTTGCTTCGAAAATCCGTATAACCCTCGTTCGAATCCGAGTGACAGTAGAAGAGGTATTTTTGTAATATATTTTTTTATGTTAATTTTAAAAGGCAAACCATACAACTTATTTTAATTTAAAAATGATTTTTTAAAGAACCGAGGTAGGGCTCGGTCGCCCAGGTCGCTCGGTCGCTAATATTTAAAAGATACATTCGCGATTTCGATCATATACTTCACATTTGGAAGATTGTATTTACATATAGTTTACATTAATCGGATTAATGTATTTTCAAAGTAGCCTGTGAGAGCAGGACTCTAATCCTATACGAAACCAAGTGTAATCTCGTAGTCAACTCCTCTGTCACGTGACTCGAATTGAACTAAAACCAAAAACAATTTATGGTGATATTAGGTTTTATGATAAAATCCCACAGCGCATTACCGATTTGCCGGATAGTGAGTTCAATCACCATGTCAAGCGGGTTTTAATGTCTAAAGGCTATTATCGGATGGATCAATATGTGAACGTTGGTGACGTCTGGAAATGTCGCTCCTCTCTATGCATTCACTATAAAGGAATGTAATTATCTATGTTTTATGGAAATATATATCATGAAAAGATAATCCAGATAGAGTTTCTTACCGGTTGTTCTCGATGATTGATGGTAGCTCTGACATTCATAAGAATCTCTAAGGGCCTAAATTGAATAAAGTATTTTTGATTTGATTGTTACGAGCCAAGGTCAACGTGTTCGTCGTAAATAATTTGTTTGCGCTCACCGCCACCGCTTTCCAACGACAATCTTTAGAAATGAATTCAAATGAACCATCTATTCTCATTAAATTGTGTATGATGAACTTCTATGCACTAAATCCGATAACATTGTTTGCAAATGGTACTACGTACGCTGTGAAAAGCACGTAGACAGAATGACGCATCCCAGCGACAGGTGCTGCTACTTCACGCAAAACGTGATCGGAAAGTTGATGATTTCATTTATATAATTAAATGCGTTGATATTTATTTTTAATGGCAATCGAAATTATTATTTGGTAAACTTTTAACACTCACCTGATCTTATTGAATGAACTTGCCCAAGGTAGTTAATATTTTTAATACGACTGCTGAAAGACACCAATATACAGATTTTCAACTTAAAACACGTAGATTCTAATTAAACGTTAGTCGAGATTCGGACTTGTAAGATTTCTATATGATATAGAGGTATTATTATATACGAGCTGTGCCCGCGACTATGTCCGCGTGGAACGCGATGTATAAAAACGGTGACAAATATAATCATCTGAATATATTAAGTCCATTCATTTATCTACTTTTCTCTCGTACTTAAGTCGTGTCATCATTAATATTACAATAACTTTATATATAGTGAATCGATTTTAATGAAAGCAAACCTATATTTTATTTGAGGGCATACTTTATGATTCTGAGGTTTTATCGTGAATGTGTACTTTAGTAGTAATGTATGTTCAAAGAAACAGATATACTGACAGACAGAGATTTCTAAAAATTATAGAAAAGTATTTTGTTACTTATTCTTAGACACGTGCAATTTTTTTTTTGCAAAATTCTAAAAAGTTGTGACACATTACACTTACATCCTTATTATATGTATAGATAACAAAAATATTTTGTTTGTAGTTGTTTGTTGTAGTTTGGAACTAAGTCATAGCGTGTTTTCAGACTGATGATGTATTGTCTGGTCTAGACGTATTAGCATTTCGTGAGCGTACATCTTATTCTTTTTACTATTCTTTTTTGTACAAAGATCTGTGGTTTGCTTCGTCTATTAGTTATAACTTGATGAATTGGTATAATGTATGCAGAGAAGGCTAAATAATGTCCAGCAGAGGGATAAAAACCATTATAAACTCTATTCAAATAGAACTATGTCAGTAAAGTATTATTGTTTCATTCAATGCTAATTAGCGATATGTAGGTTATTTACCTATTTACATAATACCAACTCGACAGACATACGCGGACGCTGACATTTTGTTCTAAATTATATCGAGTGCATGTTACATACATACGATCAATTTATTAAGTACAAGATGATGAATGGATTGATTGGCAAATAAATATGATAAAACTCATTATCTCTCGACAGTTATGCGATAACGGTAAGTACTAATAATGTTCAATATGAGATAATTATGTTCTTGTAAGTATATAATCATATTAATATTAAGGCTGATCTCAACGGTCTACGCCGTTATTGAATGCTGTAATAATTTTTAAGATAAGTAATATGTATCTATGATATATGGTCACAATATGTAAATTTGTTATCCATTGTTAGGCGGTGATCAGCCGTCGTGGCCATTAAAAAAACTAATTGTGAGATCATGAATTATTTTTTTTGCAACTTGACTTATTTAAACCGACTTCACATATATTTAAGTCGTCGTCGCATCATCATTTATGCTATACATATAATAAGAATGTAAATATAACGTGTCAGTACTTTTTAGATTTTCGTAAAAAAATGTTGCAGGTGTCTAGGAATGAGTGGTAAAATACAAATACATTTCAATCATTTTTAGAAATGTCTGTCTGTCTATTTGTATGAACACGCTTTACTGCTGAAGTAATGCTTTCACAATAAACTATAAAGCATATCTTCGACAGTAACTTAGTCGTAGTTTCATTAAAATCGGGCCACTCTATCAAAAGTTATTGTAATTTTAATAACGACGCGGCACGGCGTAAGTACGAGAGAAAAGTAGGTAAGTAAGTAGACTTAAATATTCAGATGACTAATCACTGTTTTTTACATAATATTCCACGCGGACGATGTCGCGGGCACAGGTAGTTCTTAATATAGACGTAAAATATCTAATTTCGACTGCAACATTTATAAAAAGAGTGAAATAGCATCAATGACAATTAGCGACAAAGAAATAAGTGCAGGAACATTAGAATGTCTCGAGACGTTCTAAATACGTAAACCAAACAGTACGGTTGAACTTTGAACAAACATTCAAATAAAAAGACGTTGGCATTTGTAAAGCGTAAAACGAGACCCACAGCTGCGTTTCGCATCTAACCCAACAACATGTCTGTTTTTGAACGCTTCTCGGAACGCTGCACTTGTATCCGACTGCGCTGCGCCTGTTCTACAAAAATAAAAACACAATGAACGCTTTCCCGCGCTACGTTTAAACGAACACTACCTAATGTATATTCAGTTGTTTTAGCAATAAAGTTCAATATGCAATGCGCATCTCGTGGCATAGGATGTTTTGTTTTCGCGCGCATGATGCGTCACGTAATGGCGGCCGATGAGCGGGCGGGTGGCGCAGGTCATCGTGCTACGGACGTACACGTGTATAGCTATGTACAGTCGAAGCAATCTGTAGTTATGAGTGTATAGAAGGTTTTACGTTACGCTGTTGCCAGCCGGTTGCGAGCGAAGGTCACCCGACTCGACTCACTTATAGGCGATTTCGCTGTCTTATTTATGCTTATAGAAAAGTTCTCGCTACTTTATACGCGGGCGTGATGGTTACGTTATTTACATTGTATGCTTTATGAGACTTTAATATTGTAGCGTGACATTTAAATTGAGTGTGTCTGGAGGTAATTTAAATGGTTGCTTTCGTAAATTTGCCTCGGACCGTTCTAAACTCAAGAGTAATAAAAACGGTTTTAAGCTACCATCGTTTTTTTTTTCGTTCCCCGTTAAGCTATTATATAATTTTATTTCATTTATTTCTATTTACGGGCTTAACTAATATCATTTATTTAAAACTTGTTTACAATGATTACTTAAAATAGAGAAGAAAAAAATTAATTAACACACTACTTGTTTTCTTTTGTTTTTGTTTAGATATAATATACTTTGAAAAATGCGTTAAAATTGTGTTTTATTTTCAAACACCTGTATTACAAGAGTTTCATGTCGGCTATAAATTCTTTAAAAGCAAGTTCGTGACTGAGCCGTCATTAATCTAGGTCCAAGGTCAAACTTTCCTATCACTTTACATTCTACATTAATTATTACGATCATAAATTTAATCTACAAAATTATCGTTCATTTATTATAATGGTACAACGAATAAATTTGTTTATTCATTTCCCAAATAAAAGAGAATAAGTGCTTATCTAATATTTTTCATAATACTAGTTAAGCAATATAAAGTTAATATTATTTTAGTGCTTCCTTCCAATGGTATTACAGTTATAATATCATTGGCTTCCTTCACTTCACCTGCTAGTAAATGATGATGTGACCGGAGTTAGTAACACGTCAACCCTAGGCTCAGATAGGTCGCGTTTTTTGCACATAACGGGCGACAGCCCAAGCCGAGGTGTGCCGTGCACCCTAGAGTTAGTCGCCCAAACATTCCAAATCGGCTGAGTGCCTTTAGCGCTCGCCTCAATTTTTCGATGAATATGTGAAGACCATTCCAGGTTAACAGTGTTTTTATTTCGAAAAAAAAAAAAACGTAAATCCTAGAAAGTGAACTGGATCTTGAATGCTGATACTTTAGTACAACAGGACTGTATCAAGGTAGACGAGTACTACAAAATCTTGTCACTTCAAGATAAAGTCGTAATTTTTTTATTTTATGGTTTATTTTATCACTTTAGTTTTTTTTTGGCGCTGTCTAAAAGAGTAGGTACCTTTTAAGTGTGTTATCAAATAGAGTCTTAAGACATTAAAGCATCGGGACAAGTCTCTGCGCTTTGTATTATTATATATGTAAGATACATTTACAGTCGAGTATGTTTGTTTCGGTAACATTCGTATATCAACTCATCTACGTCGTGTTATAACGATTGTTGGTTCATTAATTGTGTTGCATCATTAGTTAAATGAACCGAGCGATAACTGCGATGACTCAGACGCTTTATTTGTGAATCTGACTTAATATTTGTCGAAGACGTACGCGTATATCTTACTGTATGTATATATATAAATATTAATGAGCGGCTAATAAATGAGACATCTTTATATTACCTTGGTAGTATGAATAGTGTACGAAATGAGAGCAAATATACTGTAAAACATTTAAAAATAGGTATAGTAATTGTTTGTTATATTTTCACTATTAATATTTAGCATGAGACCCGCAAAAGACATTAGCTGCCCTTACAAGCTCTTTCACTCGCGATTAGAGTGTGCAAGGTTGAACATGAGAAAACGTGCACGTGATATCACGACTGAATTGTTATTATCTGTTTTTACACGCGTACTCTTTTCTGCGAGAAAGCGTTTTCACGAGGAAAAGATCGTGTCATGTAATGGCAAACCGCGAATATATTTTATTATAAGGAAAAGAATGAAGTGGTACTCTCAACTGATAATAAGACCAAAAATTTTGTAGTCAGAACCTTGTGAACTCAAAATTAAGTGCAAAGACCCAAAGTAATCTTAGCAATTCTTGCGTATTGCAGTTACTAAGAATTCCATTGCTTGTTTACATTTTCTTTTTGATTCAGGCGACCTTTGTCGATATAATAACTATAACTCTTTCGATGAGTAACTTCTAAATAACCAAAACCGTGTCCAACGAAAAGAAGTTTTTCGGGTTCTACAACTTGTGAATATGATCATTATTAGTATATTAAAGTTTTCGAAAACGTCATCTTAATGAATTTCGTAACATTTAATTCGATAGACACATGGCTCTGTGAATAGAGACCAATTAAAATTCGAATATTTGTACGAATAACGTGACGCATTGAATATGTCAAGTTGTCACATGTCAGCGACGCGACGCGACGCGAAGGCCGGTGCGCGTGTGGGTGGCGCCACACGTGCTCCACAATCCATCCACGCTGTATAATTACTGACTTTATCCGGTGCCTTTGCTCGCTTGTATCTCTCAAAGTATGAGTAATATACAGGTGAAATAGATAAATGTGTAACAGACAAGTGTTTCCTATCTAGATAAGGAAACTCGAAATAAAAAAATCTTGTGAACTAAATTATACAGATAATTTTATTAAAATTTTGACACACGTATTATTTATTGTAGCAATAAATATTGGGAAATATTTTATTAAGTAAATTTGAATTATGCTATACATCTAACAATGACTATAGTTATATTCGTCATCATTTTATTTGAACTTAATTGATTACTATAAATATGATATAATAGAGTTGAGAAATTCTTAGAACGTATCTCGTTTATTCAGCAATAGGATAATCCCAACTCAGTAGCGAAAGGAGGCATTACCTACGTATAATATAGTTTCGATTCACGAGGGTAACCACGTCATCTTATATTTGAAAGAATATTTCAAAGTATTCGTGGATGTCGCGACGAAACTGGTGAGTCATGGTCGGGCTGCGTGACCGCGCGCCGCGCCGCACAACCTACCTTTCACAACCAACAAATATTTACAATCGCTGTACTGCAGCTGATTCTTGAAGTAACTAAATTTTGGTTAACAAATTATTGACGATTTCATTTTTTTTTGCTGTTAATTATCCGTTTATTAACGTTGACATTGAAGACGGTCGGCAAATGTTATCGTGACGCGTGAAAAATCAAGCATTATGCAACCGATATGTGTGAAAGAGAGAGCGCTTTCTATTGCTGACTCTCAAATAATAATACGAATAATAAATATTCATGTAATTGTCGTGTTATTATTACGAGTCTCCTGTCGATTAATAATGTAAATTACCCAGTTTATAAGAGAAATACATAGTTGTAAAATAACACAACAGCTTAATTTATATTTAATGTCATACAAAGTTGCACTTTTTCTCGTTTTTCTTCAACGAATTAAACTTTTTTTAGAGACGGCTTTTTAATTAATTCACATGGAAACTTCATGATTACCATTTTGAATATCCATAATTTAAATAGATTTGCAAGCGTATAACTGCGGTGCCAGTGACCGTTATAGGTATATATGTAAATATGAGTTAACCTGTTATTTTATAAATATTTTGTATAACCTATTGTGAAATATTCTATTGCTGAGTAATTTTTACTGTTTTTATCGTCTTCAAATTAGTAATAATGACAAGATAATTACATGAATATTCAGTGTTCGTAATAACTAAAACAATTTTTCGTGAGATACCGCATACCCTTTTGGTGACCCGTAAGATTATGTATGTATATTCTGTTTTTTGGTGACTAAATGTATTATAACTTGTGCTATTAAAAGTGTTGGGTAGACACTGTATCCAGTATAGTGTTGGAAACACCAGTTCTCGACGGATTACTGAAATTAAGCAACGTCGGACGCGGTCAGTACTTGGATGAAAGACCGCCACCGCGTGATGTTGGTTTTATGTTGTTGTATTTTATTAGTTAAATAATTCTATCGTGTGTCTCTATGTACTTTTTTTTAGTAATTTGACGATTTAAATGTCCGATCATTCCATTTTAAAAATAGGCACAATATAAGAACATAAAACTATTATTATACACAATTACTCTAGGATAAATGAAACTCATTTGTTAGACATTCATTTCTTCATAAAAATTGTGAGATCGACCGTTAGAAAATAAAATTAGGACACTTTACCGGGATTCTTGAGAAAATACAATAAATATTCTGTAGAACGTCCTAAAAAGGAGGCTAGTCCTGAAAACACAAAACCGTTGGAAACCCTGTTTCATTAACATAAAACCTTTTTGCATATTCTAATTTTAGCTCTTTTCGATTTGATAGAGCTATTACTATCTCTGCTTACCTTATAAGTTGTAAGATAATATACTGATGTAGGTTTATTTATTTCTCCCGTCCATTATATTTTATAGCGTATAGAGTTGAACGCATTATAACCGTGCCAAGGACGTTCCGCAGTCGATATAATGCCGCATTCTCTACCGAACCGACACGTAGATAATGTAAAGGATACACGCGTATCTGCAGTTAGTTGTATTTATTAAAGTTTATAATTACTGCAATTATTTTTATGAATAAGCTCTAGTGCCCCCGTAACTGGGTTCACGTTAAAATGGTTTTAGCTGTTTCAAGGGAATTATTACGTGTCGCGTTTGAGTTAATTCGTTATTAATTATGGCATTATTAAGCTATTGCATATCTTCTATCGCGGGCCTTAAGCGTGGAGACCGAATCCAAAAATTCCGTAACGAAAAAACCTAACACCCCCCACTCTGTCTAGCATGTAGCTCGGCCGAGCAATCGCTTAACGTATATATGGTACGACTGTACAAAGCTCGCACGGATCGAGACGAGCTGCGCCGAAATCGAACGAATACGTAATCAGCTGTTTGTGAGAAAGTATACTGGTGTATAGGTATTTATCATCTATGTACAACAGTGAATATCTGTACTCGTATAATTTGTGTACAAAGTGTTTTCCTGAATAACCTACATGTATTGTAAGATAATAAAAATATTTTGAACAATATTAACTTCTCATTTATTTAATAAAAGAAAAAAAAATGTTTTCTTATCGGTCACCACGCTCGAAAAGTGTAACTTGAATTAATATCAAAGAAAAAAAATACTGCATAAATAAAATAAATACATAGTTATAATTGCATAAGTTAAGAAAAAATGCTATGCAATAGCTTTACCGCGGAAGTCCCCGAGTGCCACGTGTATTTTTTTAATTCTAATTGATGTAGTGGTATAACTTATATGTATTACTTAGGTTTTTTTGTTATATTTTTTTATTTCTGTAGAGAAGCATAAATAAAAGAGTCCTCTATATAAAAGTTATTGTCTTGTCAAAAACGGTCCAGCATTTATGAACAGACACTAACTATTTTATTCATTTCTGTAGATATTCTTTCATGTCATTTCTGTTTTACTTTTTTAATACGTTATATATTGTAGCATTTACTACAATCTTACCTGATCTTTAATGATGATGTGGTCTAAGATGGTGAAAAACACTTAACCAAAAGAAACTGGTTCCCATGGACAGCTGCCGGTACATACCGATAGGTGTCCGGCTATTATAGATTTTCAACTAACGGAAGGTAGCTTGTCAGGCAGGTTTAGAAAAAGACCTATAATAATGCTATCGTTTCATGACGATGTGTTCCTTCACGGAAAGCTTTATAAAACACAAACGATTACTTGTTTTTTTTGAACGCTGTAGGTTCTGGAACTGCTATTTTTGGATTTTGTAGCCTATTTATTGAGAAAGGCTCTACGCTATGTAACATTATGCTGTGAGTATTAGGACACAACATTTTTCACATAAAGTTGTACATCTAAACTTAGTGATGGACGGGAAAAATTAAACATAAGTAAAGCCCCCATTGACAATTAGTGCTAAAGTATTGTCGTATACTGAATCATGTAGCAAAATGGGGTTATTAATATTTAGACATTTCTATCGACATAAAGTTTACTTGTATATCAATTCTAATCCAACGATTTTTTTTTCTTCGTTCTTTTTTACTTATGATGAAATTATGAGTGTATTTCGGTTAGTACTGAGTGCTATGTATTTTGATAAGAATTCATAATTGTTGTTGATAATATGAACAATAAAAATCACTTAACGATTTAATTTTTTTTTAATGTAAAATACTTCCGTTTTTTGCCTTAAATAAAAAGTTAGACATATGTTGTCCACTTTTTTGCAGGCATTATCGACCTCTACAACTTTTCTCTAGAACTCAATTATAATATATCTCTTGTTGTTAAGGTAGCGTACGTAAGAAACGTTTTTTCTTCAACTTACTTTGCAAATGTGACTACCACAAAAAAGTCCTTTCATTTTTCGGGTTAATATATAGCCTATGACACTTACAAATAATGTGGATTTCTATTGGTAAAAGAATTTTCAAAATCGGTCTAGTAGATCCGGATAATGCCTTATACAAACTCACAAACTTTATATCCTTATAATATTAGTAAAGATTGCGTATTAAATATGCTATATGTGGTGAGTATAATTATTAATTTATCTTAGTGTAAACATTACGGTGCAAAATGTATGAATCATATTTGTTATATTCAATGTTTCTTATGTTTAACATTAAGTCAACAAGTTTTTGCCGTCAAATAATAATTCATACGAATCAAAGGTCCTTCAAATAATAATTTTCCACACAGTTTCCTCATAATAATATGTTTAAATTTATTCATTTTCCTGTATTGTTTATCGTCTTACCTATAAATGTATTTATAGATCTTTATCAGTAACTTTACTATAGAAATCTTGTGATAGGCAGCACAAATATAATAAAAGAGTGCAATAACACAACAGAACATTATTAACATTTGGTTTTATAGTGTCACGAATTGTACTTCATAGGACAGACAGAGAGATGATAAAATAGTATATTTAAATTGTTGTTGTTTTTTTAAATACGAATTACACTTTCTCTTACCTAAAGTTTTCTTTGTTTTCGTGTTACATAGTATACACTAGTGTTTATTTAAAATTTTAAAATAAATAATTTTTCTATTTTATTTATTGTAGCGTGTGGCCAAAATGATTTCTGAACGCGGTTTAACTCCGTTTTTATATTTTTATAGTATTTCGAAATTAAATAGTGATTTATTGTTTAAAAATAAAAGCGACGGTTCTAGGAACACGGTTAAGTTCTATAAATGACGCATAGTTCTATGTATCTCTTTCATTAAAGTTGTAGAAATATCATATCTATTTATTAGGAAAATTAACAGCTACAATGTACACTGTTATTAAACTAAGTTATTAGAATAGAAAACATCAATTTATTTAGAAGTCTTCGTCGATATATAACAGCGTGGTGGTAGGGTTATACAGCCCGACTGGGTCGCAGCCCGTCATAGTGACTCGCTTTTGCGCGTCGCGTTTCGGGATCAGCCTGTGCATATCCAGTACCGGGTGACTTTCGTCATTATGGCCGGCATGACAGTGGCGACCGACGATGGATAATCTGTCTCTCGGTGGTCGCCACTGTTCTTGGATTGTACTATGCTTACCATCAGGCATAGTGCAGTCACTTTGTCGTGCTTCAATAAAAAAAAAAGAATACAATCGCATTATATGGTATTAGGTAACCATTATAATAAATCAAAATTTAAATAATAAATATTTGTGACTTTCACCAGTTTTAACCCTGCGTTGAGTTGTGCCAAGATGTGGTGGAAAAACTCTTTAAAATTATTATTATGTTGTTTTATATATTCAAAACTGACTTTAAATTCATGTAGTTGATACAATTTATCGGTTTCAATATCGCTCGTGCAAAATGTGTACCGTATCGATTTTCATTTTCGTGCAACCGTTTATTTACTCAGCGCGACGTTTCGCCATTCCGATAGTTCATGCGACTAAGCCGTGTTAAAACTTAGGTTTAGATTGCTTAAAAACACGGTTGTTTTCCTCAATTTCTTGCGGGGTCTTAGTTCTATTCCGCGTTATGTTTATCTGATTATTTTATAGTTTGACGTAACGTTCTTACGGGTATTCCTTACTATCTAATTCACGAATTCGACGTAATGTCAATTCTTGAAGTGACGTGGAAAATTCCATGTTAAATAATTGCATACTTTTGACAACAATTGTAGATAATCTGTATGGTTTATAGTCTCTGTCAAATTTGACGTCTAATGCAAAGTCGTCATTTGTACTTTGGTTTAGGAGATTTTGGCGGGATCTTGGAATGTCATGTAGTGAATTATATATGTTATTCATATGCTTCTGTTATTTAACTCAATAATGTTATAATATTGGTGATGTTTTACGTAATATAGTTTGGTTATTATGCACCAATGAAGTGGATGGGAAATAATACCATGGAGCATGGATTCTGACCTGCCACAAAAACTCACCGGAAAGTTCTAATAAGCAGGCCGCCATCTTTTTAAAACATTGGAATGATCGTAAGAAACTTACAGTATCATTACCTATTCGACAATGGCATTAATAATCTACCAGAGGATTGGTTGCTAAAAATAGAACTATAAGAAAATACTTTGGTTTACTCTTTTTGTGTTATTACTTGTAGAACAATAGCCATAATAATAATATGATTTGAAAGTTCACGCGACCAAAAAGGTTGTCTATGTCATGACTCGTGACAGTACACAGTGCCACAAGCATACCAATCATGTTGTATACGTGATTTACAATTTATTTAAGATAATTTCCAAACATATTTTGTAATCTATTATGAACTTTGTAAATATTGTATAAGGATATAGAGTATATAGAGTAGATAATATATAGAGTATTGCGTTATCATTCTTTGGTATTGTTAAGTTAGCGTGAGTAATTTAGACGTTTGTTTTTAATACATGCTGAAACTTCATCGACGGTAGCCAATTTTTTTTCAAAGTATAAATTGTTGCTGAAATCGCGCATTTTGTATTAAAATGTGGCGATGGAAGTGAAAATCTAAGCTGAATTATTAAAATTTGATGATTTGTAAACTGAAATTATTAACATTAGTCTGGTTATCTCATCTATTTACACTTCAAGCAACACAAATACATAATATATACACTCTCTTACACTTTACTAATTGATGAAATGTATGATAAGCTGCACAATCTCAATACAAAATATTTTTTTTTTCGATATGAGAACGCTGTTGACCTGGAAATGTCTTTACAGCTTCACCGAACTATTAACAAAATATCAATACATGTACACAAGCTGTTATACTACACGTCGCTAGTCTGGCGCAAGCGTTTCGAGCATGTCGAAGTCATCGGTGACGCGAACTAATGCTGAAATCGCCAAACGTGGCCATATAAGTTTTCACTTCCAAAATAGTTTATTTCCTAACATCGATTTACGGCATAAACTAAAGTTAGATGCTATTAAAATACATAATGGTATCAAAAATATATAATATTGAATCCTTTTTTGTATACAAAAAAATGTAATAAGCAACCTCTTCAAAGTATCACTCTGTCGATATTCAATTACCAATCAAATTGTCATATCCAAAAATGTATATTGTGCCCAAAAATATCGGTTTACCGCTAACAAGGGCAGCAAAGTCGACGGATCCGTCTCAGGTAAGGCGAGTGCCCGCTGTGAGTCAGCCGCCATGTTAGTCATTCCACTCTCGGCTTGTAACCAAACCGCGGACAGTAGTTGTCTTAACTTCTCTGAATCATTATACCAACCGTAATGCGGGCCACCTTTTATTTAACTGCCAATTATTTTTTCCTCATCTTATTCTTGATTGTGACCTAATAAGAATATAATAATTATTTGTAGGACTAATTTATATATGTATAATGTTTGTCCATAACTTTTCTCTGATATGTGATGCTTATATCCCCTAAGAACGTAGAGTACTGTTAGCTTTTAGGTGAAACTACCGGAACTGACTTACGGTTGTTTGGCGACAGAGTTTCAACGTGAGCTTGGTATTACAAAAATCCCTAACACTATATTTTGGTTTCCCGAAGAGATTTCGAGAAAATCTTGAAAGTTCTATACCGTTGCGGGAATTTCAACATCGACCGACACAGTGTCCAAACACGCTACCTCTGCTACCATCGCTTCAAAGAATCTTTACCAAATAATGGCACATTTACCAACTGGTATTATTAAGCCCCTGTCTCGATGTTATACTGTTCAAATAAGAGTAAGCTCGATGGGATTATTCCATAGGCAAATGTGTCTGAGTTCATCCTATTTATAGCCTTATTAAAATATTTTCTTTCTTTATCTGTGTAAAATATGCTCTTAGACCCATTACTTTAAGCTGGATATCGTCTGTGAGCCGATATTAAAAATGACGTTAAATTTTTAACTAAAAACAGACTTTCATCAGTATGGGCATAATACATAATATATACCTTAGTTTGTAACAATTTAGATGAAATGTTTATATTAGCACATATGCATATTATTTAAAATTGAATATAGAATCATAATTTTAACATGCTAATAATAGTAGGCCTACAGGAAACACTTGATGAATTGGAAAATATTTACTTTGGCTCCGCGAGCTCAACTCTTGGCAGCGTTACAGAATTATATTTCTATAACTACGACATCTCGATGGGAGATCAGTTTCTTCCTGTTTTAATCACGTCTTGTTCGATACAATCTTATCTTTATCTGATTTTTATCTAATTCCTAGGAAGCATATTACGAAAGAGGCTGCATTGTCCTTATTTTACTAAGGTTTAGTTATGGTATGTAATTTGTATTTGCGAAGCACGTGATTATGTAAACGTGTCACTTAATAAATCCAACTTATTGTATAACTAGTAATATGTGCATTCGTAGGTACTTGATGACGCATCAATAAAATACTTTTACTAGGCTCAAAATATAAAGTAATTTCATAGCTCAGTGACGTGTTTCCGCCACGTGTAACTAATTCTTTGTAATGCGGATACCGAAATTATTATATCGAATTTTCGGCTGATTTTTTTTTTACCTGAACGATATCGATTACCCGTCGCTATTAAAATCCGGATTAGACAGGACACGACGCGACGTCACGCTATTCTGACATAACGACGCTGTTTGCTACGAATGTGAGTTATAAATCTTACATATGTACATGGAATAGAAAAGAATTCATGAACATAAATTTATGTAATGTTACATTTACTGGTGTTATTTTGTTTTTATGTTAATCCTCAGTCATATCGTTTTAATAAATCATGTGTTTTTGTAACGAAACTTGGTCCTTGTTCCACGTACGGTAATTCGTGTACGTGAAAGAATGATAGAGAGATTTTTGTCGTTTCTAGAACTATTAACCTATTATGCTTGTCAAGAATTCTGAATAATGTAGGTGTTTGTTAAAACTAAAAGTGTTTTATGACTCGATTGAAATGGGAAAAACTTGTTTGGTCGCATCTCGACTGTGTTATGTATAAGTTAGTTTGTGGTTTTCGTGTCTAAGATCTATGAGACGCGTAATTGAGATGATGTCTTTTCCCGCTTTCCAATCGTGGTCAATGGACTATAAAGCGTGTTCAATAAATTGAAAGTGCTACACTATTACCGATTAAAGATTTTTTTTTAAACCCAGAAGGCAAACGAATACGTGAGTCACTTGATGTTAAATGATCACCACAGTCCATAGATACTAGCGACACCAGGGGAGTCGCCAGTGCGCTGCCAGCTTATGTTAGGGGGGAGGGTGAAGGGAAAAAGGGCGAGGGGAGGTGGGATTGCAGCGTTCTCTTTGAACGAACGAAACGCAACAACGCAAACACTGTTACTTCACGTCAGTTTTCTGTGAGAGAGTGGTATTACCCTGGGCGAGTCGACTTATTCATACTGAAACCAGAAATAACTTCAGCGTGACTTTACACCTAAATAGAATAGTATTACTCATATTTACCAACAATGCCGGTACTAGACAAATTCTATAATAATTTTGTAATTTATTTTGGCGTTATAAATTTATAACATTTAATAATACGAGAGAAAAAAAAGTATCTGTTCAAACGCACAAACATACCGACAATATACGTCATTATTGGATGTAATTACATGTTGTTAACATTTCGTATTTTTAGATAGAATAATGGGTATCCGATGATTAATGATGTAAATATTGGTACATCAATCATTGGATCGCTCTCGAGGTGCGGTAATCATGTAACCGCTTTATCAAAGTAAATTGACGGAACAACGCTACATATAAAGTGTACACACATCGTCGCGAACGACTATTTTCGCAATGAAGTTGTACTTTCGGTAAAGTTGGATGTCGTGATAAAACCACAGACATATATTAGAGTAATCTTCTATTATCTATAATTATATTTTATTTTTTGGTCCATTCAGTACGAACTGATCGTGACGTGGTCCTGTACTTTTTAATGTTCATTATTTATTTGAAATGAATGAAGATGATAAAGAATGAAGAAGACACGTAGCAGCTTCAAAATAACTATAGATCTGAGGCGTCTTATTAGGTACCTACTCTTGAGGCTGGAGTTGAAACGTCTTGTAAACTAATATTTGTAGACCGGACTCCGATAGATACACGTTAGTACTTTTTTTTCGAGTTAAAAATATTTGTTGGCGTATTGCGTACAAAGTCGAACCTTACATAGGTTGTACCACTTTTAAAAGATCTGCTTTCATCCTAACGCTTTAAAAGTAGAATCATATACGAGTCGCTACATTTCAAAATATTCTAAATCCAATTTTAACCGTTCCCAATATTTTACGTTATTTTTTGAAGATCTTTAAATTTTGTACATGTGATAAAAATATTGGAAATCTTAAAAAATGTAAGCGTTATATGAACAATTATAATTCGATTTCGCTCATTTTGAAATATAACAATTCGTATATATATTAGGCTGGATGTACACTCCGTGCTTTGACCAAGCGCTAAGTGTTTTTATCACCCGAATAAAAAGTAAATTTTCGCGCGAATAACGAGATCAGTAACGAACGATCAATTAAAATGAAATTCGGACGTCGTCCCGTTATTAGTTCGCAATGAAATAAATTATGTCGCCTGACAGCCTCCGGACCCTCAGGCCGACGGACAGGCGGACCGGTCGGGCTCCCTCACTCTCGTATCTCGAGCGAAACTGGTTCCACCGCGTACCTATGTATCGTTTCGGAACCTTCTCGAACCGTTCGATATAATATACTTTATAAAATGTGTGTCACATTTCAGTATAGGGCAAAATATAAGGAAATTACACCCGACTTATTAATAACGCAGTCATGTCATTCCATTGTAAAATTCCTCGGATAGGTATTGGGTGAAGTAATAATTATTTGTGGTCGAATGTATACTTATGTATAACAAACTTATAAATTAACAGTGAGGAATAGAATCGTTAAACACCTCAACACAAAATTGCTTGAGAAATACCTTCCACGTAAAACGGTCTTACTATCTTACTCCTGGGAGAAGATTCTGCACAAAATTCATATATTTATGGGGTAATATTTGTGCACATATCATAAGCTGACGTGGACAAAGACGGTAACATGTTATTCATAAAAGTGCCGCTGATAAGAGCTCGAAGTTAGGATATCTAATTTTTTTTGGAGGATGGTACCTCTTCAAATAAAAAAAAATGCGTATGTGCTTATGACCACACAATAGAGGTAAAAAATACAACAAAAGAATCATCGTCACGCGGCGTTTCCAAGCTGTCACTCATTTAAGAACTGAGTGCGCACGACGTTGCTTAACTTCAAGTATTCGGACGATCACCGATGTTTACTACACTACCCGACACAGTGTTCACCCCTACTACTTTTTGTCACACAAAAAGGTTGTGGATCATAATTTAAAAATTCTCCCATTAGCAGTTTCACCTCAATAATGTATGTTGTAATAATTTTATAAATAAACTAGCTGATCCGGCCATGCGTTTCTGTGGCTCAGTTATTGAAAAAGTAATTCAAAATTAAAACGTGTCTCCATTTATGAGATATCTATAACAGTCGGTCCTACGGTTTTCTGTCAACAAACTAATTTAAAACGCTATTCTGTTCGAGACTGATGAAACTTACAATTAATAATAATAAACAACATTGACAATCGCTTTTATATTTTTATTATATTATTATAAATTTACTTAATTATATTAGTATTAAATTATAATTAAAAAATATTGAGACCATTAATCGATATATATAAATTCTCCTATCTCTCAAGTTGGACCAGAAGTCTCCCCACGAGATGAAGATCCCTGTTTTTTACCACTTACAGGCGATCTAAGCGCGCCACCATGGAAGCGGAGAATGCAAACCGAGATCGCGCACCCTGGTCCATTTATGCGCAAAAGCGGCTGAGGGGTTTTTAGGGGGTAAGAGTCCTCCTACATAACCCTCGCGTCGTCCCTGACGATGCGTGGCGTATCCAATGCAGGATATTCCCCTCTTTAAAAAAAATCGGTCGAGTAGTTTCGGAGTTCGTCGTGGACAAACATCATGACACTGGATTTTTGTATATTAAGATAATGTAATTGTTGTTGACAGGGCCGGGCAGACGGATCACGGACACGGCGGCGGCGCGCTGGCGTACGGCGGCAAACCGGCTGGGGTGGCGCCGCCGCAGCCCCGGCAGCCGCCCGCCGCTCCGTACACCTCGCAGCCCTACCCGCCAGCCCAGCTGCGGCTGCACCAGCCCGGCTATGGATCCGCTGCGCTCTCATACAGGTCCCATTACATTTCCTTTTATACTATAGCTTTACGAAAAACTTCCTTTTTTACACTACACTGGGAGAAGCAACAATTCACACCTGATGGAAACTGAAGACGAGGCCTAGAATGAAGCGTGTTCGCTCAGTAAAAACTTATTCACCTTTACCAATCTGACTGAAATCAAAATGCGTCACAATTTCGGATTTTAACTACGTATGGTTGGTTGTCCATACCAAAATTAATATATAGTACCTGCCAGTTTCGTTTTTTTTTCTCATGCCAACGTAGATCTGCGTCGAGTTTCCCGTGGAACCCTGGGGGTCCACCTGGAACACTTTCGAAATTAAGGATTTAGAGGTTATGATAAAAGTGTTTCGTGAATGTGTATTACCTTTTTTAACACAGGCACTATTTTTCGCATTAAAAATATTAAAAAACTCTAGTTGTAGATGACCTTTTCGTATGGGCCCCGAGACTACTGGATTTCACGAAATTCGATTCTGGGTAATTCATGCCACAGTTAAAAATATCGAGTTGAACACGACTTGTTATACACGAGAGGACGGTTTTAAACCGTGTTTTATTACAAATTTACGATCTTAAGAATCTCAGAAAACTCATAAGTTCTTTTGTCGTCGTTATAGATGTTTCGTTTCTCAAATGACATATTATTGTAGTGTATTCTAATTCCTAGAACTGAAAATACGAGTTTTATTTGCATGTTATTAAACCGTGTGAACAAAGATTACTAGGTCAGCGTAAAAAGATGAAGGAATGTAGAAACGTGTAATTCAATGAGCCGTGTTAAGTGCATACGTTTATATGTCATTTCCAAGTATTTTGTATAAGGTATAACATAACAAACAATGCAAAGATAAAAACAAAAATGTATTCTATATCTGTTAAAAAACAGGGATGTATTCAGGAATTATGTAGAGGAGGTGAGGGTTAATCCCTAGATCACTTGTTGAAAGCATTGCTGGCTGAATACAAGGAGTCTGATAAACAATCGTACATCAAACGAGGGAGTGTTGGATACGGGCAAAACAATGCAAACAGCGCTGAATGTATGTAGAGATAATAAAACAGACATCATTGTGTTGTGCAGGGTTGACGAAACACCTGGCTTAATGTTTATAATAATTTGCTCAAGTTTGTTCAAATTCGTGTACATTTCGTATACAAATTGAAAAAAAATAATTATTTGTGTTTTCGTCCAGAAACAAAATCATAATTAAAATGAATTAAAGATTGGTTGTATCCTGCAAATAAAAGGAATGAAATTCTCCTGATATATCCTCAAATTCAAAATTCAGTGTGTACTCATTGATTTTTCCTGATAGTGAAAGAATACTTCGCTAGGAAACCTAAGTTTCTGAGATTTTTTTTTTTTTGGAGTAGTAACAGATAGTGACTTATACAATACTAGCCTCTGCCCGAGACTTCGTTCGCGTGGACATAGTTACTTTGGGCTAACGCTACCACGCAGCGGAAACTCTCAAGATGAAAAAAACCCGATTTTTAAACATTCTTCATTGGTGCATCGCTCCTATTGTGTCAGGGTGATGATATATAGCCTATAACCATCCTCGATAAATGAGCTATATAACATTGAAAGAATTTTTCAAATCGGACCAGTAGTTCCTGAGATTACCCCATACAACGTCACAATTCACAACGTCACAAACTCACAAACTTTACCTCTTTATAATATTAGTATAGAAAAACATTTGTAGCCATTTAACATCACTGATTTTTATCAAGACGTCTCAAGTTGGTGCGAAGATAAAGCCCATATCTGTGGTAGTCTAGTGAATCTGTTAAGACCTTCCTAGGTCAATAGCGTAGTCAGTTTTAGAAAAAAGACCATATATGTGAACATTAAGAATGCTTCACCCAGCAGTGGGATATTTACAGGCCGATTTCTTCAGAAACTTTGAGCAGTGCTTGTGAACAGTACAGTGAACCGTTGTATTCAATACGCATTTTCAAGTAGATTGGGTGTAAGGGGTGTCGAGTAACATCTTAAGACTTGAGACACCAAATCCAACCTCACCTGCACGTGGTGCACCCTGCTGATCAACGAACGAGGCAATGGCGATAGCGGGGTGGTAGGGTTATACAGCCCGACTGGGTCGCAACCACCATGTACATGGCGAAAAAGCCCGTCATAGTGACTCACTTTTGCGCGTCGCGTTTCGGGATCAGCCTGTGCATATCCATTACCGGGTGACTTTCGTCATTATGGCCGGCATGACAGCGGCGACCGACGATGGATGATCTGTCTCGCGGTGGTCGCCACTGTTCTGGGATTGTACTATGCTTACCATCAGGCATAGTGCAGTCACTTTGTCGTGCAAGATTTGATGCGCTTAAACCCCATCTTGTAGCGAATTATAAAACAGCATGAATTTTTTTTTTTACTTTTTGTGGACTCTTGTTCTCCGATATATAAATAAAATATTGTATATGAAAATACATTTAGATATGCAGATATTCATGGTCATCAATCAAACGATTTGAGGTTTTTAAATTTTACACATTAATATTACTTAGCAAAGTTCTTTTGCCAAAGGTTTTACAAGTATTGTAGGCTACACTCTGTCCGCACCTTCATCCGCGTGGAACAGTTACTTTAGGCTAACACGAAGCGGAAGTTCTGAAGAGGAAAAAAAGAAACGATTTTGAAACATTCTTAATTGGTGCTCCGCTTCTATTAGTCTTGGCCTGATGATATAGCCTGCTTCGATAAATGAGATATATAACACTAAAAAAAAATTGAAATCGGACCAGTAAGTTCCTAAGATTACCCCCTATAACGTCACAAACTCACAAACTTTACCTCTTTATAATATTAGTATAGATTGTAGATGGAAGGAATATGAAGAACGACGAGTAGAGACTTAAAAATAGAGGCTTTCACTCGAAAATGGTGTAACAAAATACTTTCAAATGTTCTCTCAACGTTAACACTAAAGACCGTCAATAGCTACAAAAAAGTCGGTTCAGAAACAGAGAAGAAAATGGCATTGAATTGATTGTATAATCTATTTATACATACTTATATAATGATTGTGTTTCCTTACGAATTCGAACGCTACGGGCATTCAAAATCCGGTTCGACTGAGGAAATCCCGTTAAGTATATTACAAAAATTCGCAAAGGATTACAAGAATTTCGACAGAGAAAAAAAGTACCCACATTTAGTCGTTCGTCCGTGTCGTGCGGTCGCTTTGTTAACTGAAATGTTACAAAAGAAATTCCACGGCGATGAAACTTTATTCCCTTTTTATTATTATATACGAGGTTTTATATGAAATTTAGATAAAAAGGGTTTTTATATAGAACTAGCTTAGACAACGGCCTCCTTTTTGCGATGAAGTTATGTAGTATCTACTACTTGCTACATTTTAAAAAGAACCTCATAATGAAGCTAACTTTTCTTAGATACATTTTTTTTAAGATACACATATAAATAATTGTTTGGTAATAATTATTGATATTATGTGTTAACTCCTGAGTTACATTCAAAACAGTACAATCTAAAAAAGCTACACAATACAAAATGATTTACAAATATTCTTCTTTTTATGTAGAAGGGGTTTACGTTATCCATTTTAGGTGGTAGAGCCACGTTGAAGCTATAACTGGTTTCAGCATGAATGGGTCGGCTCGTCCGGGGTAGTACCACGCTCTCAAAGAAAACCGACGTGAAGCAACAGTGGTTGCACTATTGCGTTTCGTTCGGTCAATAATGGCGCCGGAGGCCCATCTCCCTCTTCCCCTCCCTTCTCCTCTCCCTTCCACCATTCCCCCATCCCTCTAAACACAGGCTGGCAACGCATTTGCAACTCTCCTGATGTTGCTAGTGTCTATGGACGGCGGTGATCACTTACCATCAGGTGAGACGTCTGGCCGTTTCCCTCCTATATGATATTTTAAAAAATACTGTTACTCGCTACTAGGTGGTGCTAGAGTATATTTTTATTAAGTTTTATATCATAGTTTAGCGCGGTCTAAGCCGCGAACGGTCGATACTATTACTATGATGAAACCGCAGTGTAAAATTTAAATTGTATTAATTTTTTTTTTCATTCATTTAAACCATTTTCTCTTATAAATATGATATTGTCAATTAACAACACTGTGATATTATTGATGTGATATTAAGAATAAATGAATGTGTCGTAATATACAGTCCTCGTCAATCTTTTTGGCCGCTCTGAGTATAGCCGTAAATTCGGCCTAGCGCATGATATAGTCAAGACTTAATACAATACGAAGTTAAAATAATTACTATAGCAATCTAAAATTACTGTACTTTATCCTTAAGTTGTCTCCATGTGTGTCATACATATAATATCGTACGTATATATACCTAAATTTGTTTTCTGCGTAACTATATTGGGAGCGGTCAAAAAGTTTGGCGCTCATCGATATTTGCAACTTTATGGTTCACGTATTGCGCGTGCAGTGTGTATTCACATAATGCACTACGTGGTAGTAAACTCGTGTAGCGAGATCCTTTTGGCTCTCTTCTTGAGTTCATAAAGTAATATATTAACGGTCTAATAAAAAAAAATCTATGGTTTTAGGTTTTAAATATATAATATATATATATATATATTTAATTGAAGCACGACAAAGTGACTGCACTATGCCTGATGGTAAGCATAGTATAATCCAAGAACAGTGGCGACCACCGCGAGACAGATCATCCATCGTCGGTCGCCGCTGTCATGCCGGCCGTAATGACGAAAGTCACCCGGTACTGGATATGTACAGGCTGATCCCGAAGTGCGACGTGCAAAAGCGAGTCACTATGACGGGCTTTTTCGCCATGTACATGGTGGTTGCGACCCAGTCGGGCTGTATAACCCTACCACCCCGCTATCGCCATTGCCTCGTTCGTTGATCAGCAGGGTGCACCACGTGCAGGTGAGGTTGGCGTGGGTGTCTCAAGTCTTAAGATGTTACTCGACACCCCTTACACCCCCAAATTTATTTATATGCATAATAAATTGCTTGTGCCCGCGACTTCGTTCTGCTGAAAATTGTATTGTTTTATAGAAGTTACTTAGGTATAAACTGTGACCAATCTTTTATATATCTGATGTATTTTTTGCGACCTAACACTGATTGATTTATATAATATAATACACCGGTTTTAAGTTGGTTAGATATAATAATAATAGAATTCTGTAGGGATTCGTCTATCTGCCAGTATAAAGTATCGTCAAAATTAGTTCAGCCATTTCGAATAATAAGCATGAACAAACAACAAAATAAATGTTATTTGTATGTAAGTATTATATTATATATTGTAAGGATTCGCCGTTAACGGAAACTTTCTCTTTCGAGTTATATTTTTTCTATAGCCAAATGGAGTTTGTAGTGAACTGGAAAGAAAACAAAACAGGCTTTGTTAAAAAGTAACATTGTTCTTTCACGTGGAGAAATTCATAAAGGATACTCTTTGCCAGAAGGAAGGTTGGGAAGAAGAATAGGCGGGGTGGGGGAGGGGGGTGAGATGGTTGTGTTGAACATCATGGGTTATGATGGGCCTTTGAATTCAGTAAAGTTATTTTAAAAACGTCACGTTATGGTTCAGTGAGGGTAAGGTGTACGTACGGCTCTTTCTAACCCAAGCTCGTGTTGCAACTTTGTATCAACCCTACATATTCATGTCAGGCTGTACCAAACGCCACAATACATCTTGAGAACGCACTGCACTATACATAATCGAATGCATAATTTTGTGCCAAACGAGAATATATCGTAATAATACGTGTTATGAATATTTTTCTATTGCCCTCAGCTCGTACCGGAGCGGTTTCACCGTGAGAGGCATTGTTATTAATTCTTGTGCGAAATCGTCGACTAAATAAATCTCATCTCTCGTCTCGATCCCACAATATTTCAACATTACGTTGATTCGTTATTTGTGCGCGGTTTTGCGTGTATTTAAACTATAGACACATTTAAAGATTATATATTTTATTTTTATTTATTACTAGCAAGCTCGGTGGACGTTGTTCCGCCCTGATTAATTATATACATAAATCTTCCTCATGAACCATTTTATCTACTGGTGATAACCGCATGATAATCCGTTCAGTAGTATTTGAGTTTATCGCGAACAAACAAACAGACGTGACAGAGGCCTTTGTTTTAGAGTGTGTAGTGATGTATATAGCTAATATGTAACTAGTGCTGACCCGGACACTCGTTGCTGTGGCGTAACAAGAAATTCAAAATTGAATCGTGTCATAATCTGTGAAATATCTATAAGAGTCGGTCCTACAGTTTTCTGTAAAAAAAAACTAATTTAAAACGCCATCTGATCAAGACTGATGAAACTTACAATCGATAATAATAATCAATATTGACGATCATTTAATTTGTAATTAAAGATATTGTGGTCGTTAATCGAAAAATAAATTGCCCTATCTCTCAAGATGCACTAAATTATACATACATAAATGCCAAAGTTACATGAAAATCGGTTTAAGTAGTTTCGGGGTTCATCGTGGACAAACATCATGGCACTGATTTTGTATAGATAGTTAGACATTAAAAAAGTAATCTTTTTTATTAGAGATAGACTGTAACTAGACTTTAAATTACTACTTAAGTTCTTATCTAGTAAATGTATATAAACTGAAGAACAGTTGGTTTTTTGGTTGGATGTTTAATATTTACATATGTACACGTGTATATTATTTTGTGATGCTATAAAATCAAACAAGACCAACAGCTAATGTTATTTCGAAAAAAAAAAAAAACATAAGCGCATATGTTCTTTGGTTATAATAGTACAAGCTGCCCTTAATTTCGGAGCAAACGGCCACGTGTTAGGGCGCCCTTTACATATTATTGAATAGTACTAATTCCATTCTAATTTATCACTGCAAGTGTAGTCCAGTGAAGCTGTAAAGACCATGACGGGTCAATAGGGTTAGTCAGTTCGAAAAAAAAATTACTGTAAGCGAACATAGTAGGGAATGAAAAATGCTATCAAAGTCAAAGTAATAAACAAGGATTAGTTTTATTTATAATAAAATAACTTAAGTTTTAGCAATATAAAACGTGTGACAAATAAAAACAGTTATAAGATATCAACATTCGTCAATATGAATATAAAATAATAGTTTTACTTTATTGCGAAATAAAAAAATGTAAGTGATCTCACGACACTCTTTATTATTATTATTTTTTTCTCGAACTGACTACGCTATTGACCTAGCAAGGTCTTAACATCTTCACCGGACTACCCTAACTCTTTATTATATTTCCTACGCTTTCTTTGAATAATATCTCTCAATATCTTTAAAATACCACTTATTAAGCTTATGTTAAACTTTATTGTACGGATTTTAAGTTATGTCCTCGATAGTGACTACTTATAATTTACTCGATATAAAGTTAAAACCAAAAGACTTGAAGCTCATACAGGAAATCAGCTCAAAATATTCGTTGGAAATAAAAAAAGTGGGATAAGTCGATACATATTTGCAATACGTAACACGCGATAACCCGATCGCGTCTGCATTCGCCCGTGCCAAGTTTGCAGTTTGCCTCCACGTGGCTTGACAGCGCGGGACGCCAGCCGAATAATAATAAAAAATAAACAGAACGCGCCGCGCCGGTACAGTTAGTTGCCCCCCTCCGCGTTCCCCGCGCGCAACCTTGGCCTTTCTCGGCGTCTACTCGATAGTGTTGCTAGATGTAACGTTAAGATTTCTTTTAAAGGTGAAACTACGTTCATTATCATAATTCTTTTTTACTTTAAAATATAATTTAAAAATTCTATAACATAACCTTAATTATAGTATAGTAGTCTACATTGCGTATAGTAATTATATATGTTTTGAACAATGTATTGTGAAGAAAAGTTGTCGCAATTCGCCTAAGTAGCGGTAAAATGATATACAATACTTGGCAACACCTCGGATTCCGTCTTCGCGAGTGATACAGATCCTATAGATTATATATAAAACAAAGACCTGCTTTATAACCTACATCTGTATTTGTAACACGCTGAAAATACCTTAAAGTAATTTTATAATACTGTATACAACCAAGATAAAGAGATCATTGGGTAAGTTGTACAATAACAAAGTATTAATGATACGAGATATTTACATTATCGACATTTGTAAAAAGAATAATTATTATCTGTGTTTATCTATGTGGCTGCATGGACATTGACCTTTGCCTCTATTTACATGTAGATTAGTAAGTAAATGAAGTTGTCATGCGGAAGTGGCTTTTATTTTTATGTTGTATGCTAAATTAAATACATTATCATTTTATACGTAATTTATCCTTGAAATTCCTGGAAATAAATCAGATCGGTATCGTCGTGTTCGTGGTGATTCAGAAATTCTTGTGATGTTTTACAGTTACATAAATTTAGACACGTGCGCAAATTATTTTTATTTGTATATTATGCGAGTAGGTATATTTAATTACATAAATATCCAATTGTACAAACAGATTACCTACGTAGTATACAAAAAGACATTGTTCAATTCAAATGTACTGAAACCACTTGTAAATAGGTTCATTTACATTTATTATTCGGAGTAATCGTTTTATAGGAATCATCCAAGTCATGTTATAAATTAGTCTTGTCTTTTGTATCTCGTCATGTTACTGCTTTCTCAATCTTGTGTATAGAAATAAAACAGGATTCTTAAACGGGTTTATTACCATATGTTTGATGGTCGCAACCTGGTTGCATATAGTTCTGTTACTCTGTTTGGTTTACACAGGCTGATCCTAAGCGTAGTATGGTGTACGATGCATTATGTATGGGGATCGCGATTTAGTCAAATGTCTTTCCACGCAGTTGTAGACCCTAAGGTAATTGGTTAGATATAAGAATATTCTGGAAATAGTAACTTCAAATTATTTAGGAATAGTTGTCATTGAAAATTAGACTCATATCTGAAGCAGTAGTCCTATTTTTATTTCGTTTTTTTTTTTTAAACTTATAATTATTCGATACTGCACTGGAAATGATGATTATAGGAAAATATAAAAAATAGAAATGAAGCGTTTTGGAAATGGTCACATGAGGATGATGGCTTAGTTGAAATCGTTTCCAAGACCGCGTCGCTGGACGTAGGTTTGTATCATTACAACTGAGGCAGAGCTAGGAAAACATTGTGATGAAACCATGGCATGATAGAGCTTTTTCTAAGCTTACCTGCCTAACTACCACTCAATCGGTGAAATCTTATTCTTAGCTTAGCTTAAATTTTGCTAAGTAGCTACTCAGTATCGAATTTATTGTCAAATTACGTCAAGCTTGTGATTAGCTTTGTTTCAATATTGCGTCGGGTCTATAAAATTTCTTTAATTGTAAGACATAAATTGAACCATGCATGTTGAAAGAAAATTGAAAAAAAAAAAGAAATAAACAAGTCAACCGAGAAGGAAACAAATAATACAAGCTTCCTTAACCTTTCTGCAATGAAGGATCAAACCAATGCCAATCAAGTAATAATAATAATAAATAAAAAGAAATACCACTGTTACATTATTATCTTGTCTTACATTTTTTATTCGTATACGTAATACTCAAGTTTTTCGTAAGTCGCTGAATTTGACAACTTGAATTTAGCTCAGCACAAGGTAAGTGAATACCTTAACGTTTGCGACTGTGAATTCAAATTCTGGACTTGAAGCTAAGATAAGTCTGAGTGCGGTCTATAGATTTCACCCTAAGTTACCACACTAAGATGAAAATCTGTCGCAAAGTACCTGCTTGTGTTACCCTCTACGTCTAACGTAGTTATCATCAGAAGAGAGTATTATCGAACGCTTAGGCCTATATAAGAATTTAAAAAATGTAATCGTTAGAACATTTTTATAGTGCGTTTAAAAAATACAATAAACAACAAGGTATTTATTGCGAAAAATACCTCCGTTCTATTGCAACATTTTAATTATCGTCTCCTGTAGGAGCACTCACGCCTATGAAGGATTTTTTGTGAAGAGTGTCAATACGTGTTAATTGTAAGGGGTATGGGGTGTAAGGGGTGTCGACTAACATCTTAAGACTTGAGACACCCAAGCCAACCTCAGCTGCACGTGGTGCACCCTGCTGAACAACGAACGAGGCAATGGCGATAGCGGGGTGGTAGGGTTTTACAGCCCGACTGGGTCGCAACCACCATGTATATGGCGAAAAAGCCCGTCATAGTGACTCGCTTCTGCGTGTCGCGTTTCGGGATCAGCCTGTACATATCCAGTACCGGATGACTTTCGTCATTATGGCCGGCATGACAGCGGCAACCGGCGATGGATAATCTGTCTATCGGTGGTTGCCGATGTTTTTGGATTGTACTATTCTTAACATCAGGCACAGTGCAGGCACTTTGTCGTGCTTCAATAAAAAAAAAAAAAATGTATAAACTGTTACGTATTTTTTTTTTTTTTTAACTCTATTCACCTGATGGGATTTTACAGCTTCACCAAACTAATGAGGCGGGTGCTTAAAGCGCTCAGCCGCTTGGCAACAAACCCAAGACCCCGAAAGTGGCTGAACCTCGGCTTAGGTTGTTGCCTTTGGATGCAATAACATGAATTTTACTTAACTAAAATAGCTAAGCTCTAATCTGATACGAGATTTATTTTTAAAAAGTGTTAGAATATATATCTGTGACCGCGAGTTCGTCCATGTGGAAACTTTTTTTTTTTTTTTCGATATGACTACGCTATTGACCCAGCAAGGTCTTAACAGCTTCACCGGACTACTAAGGCGAGCGCTTAAGGCACTCAGCCGACTTTATTTTGGCAACCAGCTCAAGGATGCACGGCACACCTCGGCTTGGCTGTTGCCTGTTGCATGCAAAATCGCGACCTATCTTAGCTAACGATTCATATATATGTATGAGTTATTGAAATGTATATGTGTACCAAGCATACACGCCTCAACAACTCCTCCATATATTTATCATCGGAAAATTGAGAGTTTTTCAGTTCGATAAGGGAAAAAAAAGGAAACCCTTCCACTTTCATGTGTAAGCGAGTAGAGTGCACGTGTGTGGGGGTGATCGTGTAGTGTTGTAGCGGTGATGTATATTTGTGTGTCTCCGTATCGCGCAAGCGACACACTCAAAGGCTCCCTACCGAGGGATCGAACCTAGGCTTGAGCTGCTGCCGTGGGAGGCCTAATCGGGACGTTTGGAACCTTACGTAAAAAAAAAAACAGTGATTACTAAAATCATCTGAATGTATTAAGTCCATTTACTTATCTAAATATCTCTTAAGTCATGTCGTTATTAAAATTATAATAACTTTTGATAGACCGAACTGATTTGGAGTGAAATGAAAGACTAAACGTTACTCGTGGATATGCTTCATGATATTCTGTAAGGTTCTGTCGTGGACGCAGCACTTTAGTATTGATGCGTGTCTAAACAAACAGACAGGCATTTCTTAAAATTATTGAAATCTATTTTATTACTTATATTCCTAGACAACATTCTTTTTTTCTCAGAAATGTAAAATGGATGGACACGTATGTTCATATTATATGTAAAACCCGTTACCTATAATAAAATATAACAGGTTATAGTTATTAGTAGTAGAAGAAAAAAAAAATTGAATGGTGATGTGTGAAAAGTTTGTCATAAGAATAATTTTGTGAACACACCGTAGGGACGGCAGTTATGGGCGAGGCGGGGGCGCCGTTGGTGAGTACAGGCGGAAGGGTGCCCGAATGTCCCTGTTGGGTGCTTCGTACCTGCCACCTCCCGCGCCCTCAGTACACCACCCGCCCCCCGGAGACCCGCCGCCCTTCAAGAAAGTCTGCCTCATGCCGGAGCCGATGTCGATCAGACCTTTACCGCACCACCAGCAACTCAGAGTCGATACGAGGGTAAGCGTTACACACATATATTATATTTATATTAACTTCCGCCTGCGACTTTGTCCGGATTCTGTCTTTTTTAAGATACTATTGATTGTATAGTATAGTCTGACGAGATGCTGGGTTCTTACAATATGTCCGCCAAGTGAAATGTAACTTTTGTAATCGTTATATGCTTAACATATTTAAAAATAAGGGAAGTTGTGGTCAGCGGAAAGTGTGGCGATACTGGATACTACTCGTAGTGATATTCTATAAAAATAATATAAAAATCAGCCATTTAAATTTAAATAATGTAGCACTTAATTAAAGTCACCTTTCACATTTGGTACCTGAACATTTGCCCACAGACTCAAATTCTATGAGTGCACAAGCGGTCATAGTATATCAAACACTACTCAGAACTTAAGGTTTTATATATTTAAAACTAAATCGTGCCTAGTAGCTTTGGGATCTAGGACTAATACAGCCCAGATCGAGATGATACTCAAATGACAGGATATTTTTTTAACTTAGTTGACACTCATTATATTTTGGTTATTTTAAACAATTTTTAAGTTATATTCTATGTGTTAGTCTGATGTATCAGTAATTTTGCATTAAACAATAATAGGATTCAGTTTTGTGGAAAAATGCGTTTAAAGTTTGACCATGTTTACAAGGTCGACTTAAATTTAGAGTAAAAATAAATGAAGCGCTTTAAGCCAATTTGCAAAGAAGAAATAAGTCGTGTAATTATTATATAAGAGAATATTATCAGTATTGTAGCAGAAAGACGTTTAAATAGACATTTTAAAAAAAGTTCGTAGCTAATTCACGTTTTTATAAAGCTCTCAAAAGGAAAAAAACCCGATTTACAAAATTCTTCATTAGTGCTCCGCTCCTATTGGTCTTAGCGTGATGATATATATTCTATAGTCTTCCTCGATAAGTGACTTGTCTAATACCGGAAGAATTTTTCATATCGGACCAGTAGTAGTTTCTGAGATTAGCATGTTTAACCAAACAAAGAAACTCTTCGGCTTTATATTATTAATATGGATTAAATTAAAACATCGACTTGTTTCATTTTACTTTATTTTATTAACTATTTTCGTGTACATCTACGTCTATTCCTTTCGCAAAGTTAAGTTACTTTCCGGTGAAAAACCCGAAAAACGTATTTTATTTAGTTATTTCTTTTTTTGATTAAAGAGCGAAATTCCTTGCCTGCACTAAACATTTTTTGGAAAAGCCACAGTGAAGGAATGAAAGAGCTGCATAAAGCTCGTGAGTCGCGGTTTCCTGACGACTATAACACTAGATCAACATTTTAATATACTCTAAAATAAATACTGTAATTGATTTTGTTGGTAAAAATGTGTTAACCTCTGCACATTTCATTGATGATGTATCCGTTGGTAGCTTGATTCGGATATCGTGTCGCTGAACCTATTTATATGGATAAGAATTTTAGCCTATTTATGTAATTGTAACCACTATGGCGCTAGGTTGTATATTACCGTTAAAAGTTTTATATTGTGAATTAACGCGGCCGATGTCGCAGGCAGTTATTAATAGTAGACTATAATGTTTTTTTTTTTTCAAACTGACTACGCTATTGATCTAGTCGTCTTAACAGCTTCACCGGACTACACTATATGTAACAATACTTTTTCAAACCTTACTTGTTGTATGTTACCGCGTACAAACTGATAAATAAAAAAAAACTCTTAATTTAACAAATTCTTCTTTCTATAATATCAAGTATAGTTCTGTGTTTTAAAATCCTCAATAATATCAGATAATCAACATTGGGCTTATTTTTGAAAAGGAAAATTATCCGGTATTATATTAATTTTATACATACCTCTTAGATTCTTTATAAAACTCAATATTTGTTAATAAATCTGTGTTATTGTTTGTACGTTTAATTTTTCCTCAAAATGCTGTTATTGAACTCATAAACGGCTTTACTTATTTTTATGCAAATTTTGTAGATGGGCAGTTTATGTCATTATTAAATCCATATAATTCAAGACCTTACAAAAATGAAGTATAAGGGATCATCCATTAATTGCGTGGGGCGTTTATATGGATTTTTTGATCTCTCTGGCATTCTGGTGAGATGTCGTGAGATCTGTCTCCCCCCCTAATCTCACGCGAGATTTTTCGAAATTCGTTTTTTGATTAAAAATGATTTGGATTTATAAAAAAAACAGAATTTGCTTTTTTTACGTTATTTTTTACTATTTATTTATAATTATTATAACATTACATTTCGAAATATCAATTTTTAATCAATTTACATCTATTGATGACGAGCCTTACTTGTAAAATGTACCCAAATAACAAACGCGTTATCTGATGTTCCAGGAGCCGGTGAATGTGTATAACACGGTGGAAGTTCTGTCGCCGAATCCGCCCTCAGAACCCACCGTTGAAGATCAAGCCCTCAGGACCACGAAAGATGACCTACTGCAGCAGATCTCTAAGGTGACACATTCTCTACTAACTTTATAACTAATTTGACAGTATAAGAAAACCCCTTGTGTGTATAATTTATTAAAATTGATAGTAGGGCTTTTTCTAAGCTCACCTGGCTAGCTACCCCACCCTCAATTTGAAAATCTATCTCGTCGAGTTGCCGTTGGTGTGTTCTGTCAGCTGCATTTGAGAGTTAATCCCCCCTATAGGTTGGGCGTAATTATTTTATTTAATTAACATTAAAACGCTAAAAAAAAAACTATAAATCAATTTTTTTTCGAATTGACTACGCTATTGGCCTTACTAGGCATTCACAGCTTCACCGGACTACTATAAATCAATAAAAAGAATGAGTGGTATGCATTAACATCTATGTACTTCAGTAATTCGACCAATATAAATATCGTAGCTATGATTTCTTTTCTAACTTGTGAAGCTTTAGAATACTGTGTATACCCAACAGTTACCGTGGTCCTTGCCTCGCACTATACGTATCATCCGGTACTCGTCTCCAGTTCGTGCTACTACTATAAAAATGTGTGGAATAAGAATAAATTTATCCAATTATCTATTTGATACATTTTAATGACATTCTGTATTTAAAAAAAGTTTTATATTACCGCTATAATACAATAGGTGTCGATTGAATGCCTAATTAAATCGTTTTCCGCAGGAGATGAAGTATTTATTTTTCCTGCACAAGCGTACTTCACAATACGTATCTAAAATGTATGCCAATAAAGTATATTGTTTTGGAATATATGCATATTCAACTCAAAGATTTTCCATTTGATTTATAAGTAATAGAAAGATTATTTTTTCACGTTTGATTATGCAGCCATAACGTCGTACTATAGAGTCTCTTAAAAAGAGTCTGTGTGACCCGACGTTAAGGAAACGTTATAGTGAAAAAGAATTGTTACCTAAATAACCCTAAAAATATTATATTCCTTTTTTAAGAAGTTGTGTAAAAATATTACACTCTTTTTTTAGCAATTGTGTATAACACTACACTCCTTTTTTGAGTAATTGTGTAAAAAACATTACACTTCTTTTTTTGAAGTAATTGTGTAAAAAACATTACACTCCTTTTTTGAGGCGTCATGTGAAAAAGATAAAAGTTACACGGCAAACGTATATTAGATTCTAAATTATGACGAATTATATCAATTATGGTTGATCGTTAGAACTGTAATGTATTTAATGATCAGTTCATATGGATTTTAATTATGTGTATAATTCTAATTAAAGGTTGATCGCGAGATGGCGCTGGCGGAGTCGTCTCTGGCGCAGCTGAAAAAAAAACAAGAAGAACTGGAACAGTCTGCGTCGAAACCGGCCAGGACTGAAGAACCAGAGGAAGTACCTTCAAGGCATCGGAGCCTCGCACATTGTATATACGCTGAAAATAGGAAAAAGGTGATGAGTTATTTTCAAATATTCACAATTTTCTAACTTGGAAAAGCATATCAATGCTCATGAGTAACACAAATACTTTACGGGTAAATAAAAAAAAGCTGGACAAAAAACAATACATCATATTATCAAGTATATTAGTAGATTTTATAACGTAAAGCTGAATATATATATGAAAATATAACATATACGTATAAATAAAGAATATATATATGAATAAGTTCTTTACCTTATATGATCTTTTGTGATAACACTCCTCCAAGGTCCTAAGTTCAGGATATCGCGATTAACATGGAATTTCTTTGCGTTCCCAAGTACTTATTGTGTTCTGAAATGTATCTCCTTTGTGCTTACACACTAATAAATTAACTTTAAAGGAAGTCCCTCTAAAATTTAGTTTTGTAGGAACTTGCGTTTAAAGTGTTGACCACATTTACTAGTTTGATTTAAATTTATCTCAAAAATACTTAAATGAAGCGTTTTAAGTCGATTCTAAAAGAACGGATAATTATGTAATTAGAGTGTTGTTTGGTCAGTGGAGAAAATATAACCATCATTGTAACAAAAAACGATTAAATAAGCAATAAAAAAGTTCGTAGTTAATTCAGTTTTTTTTTTGTAAAATATGTTATAAAATAATTTAAATATAGATGGAGTGATAACATACTGAACTACAATATTTAGCATAACATTTAATTAAATCGCAATGGTACCGAAAATACTATTTAAAAAATTAAATAACAAAAATGTCAATGAATTTTAATTTACCTTTAATTAAAAAAATATTAAATTTGGTCATTATTTTTTATTGAAACATGGACTTTATTAATTGTCTTCGGATACTGTCTTCCACACGTGTAAGTTAAAAAGACAACAATAATCGTCTATCTCTAAATATCGTAACGAAGTAGCTGTTGAATTGTACATATTCTTCTTGCAATGTTAGTTTTCTTTGTGGTGAAAACTCAAACAAGGTAAATTTTGAGTAAAACCTTTTTCTTGTTAAAGAAGCCATATAGCCATTAGTGTAAATTATGATCTTCTAGAAGTTGAACTTGAAATAATACTTTTGTTTATTCAATAGTGTAGATATTCTCAGAATATTATTGCTACGTACACACTATTAGTAGTGGGCTAACCCATTATATTCTGTTTGAAATATAAACGTTTATATTCTGTACACTACAAAATTTAAAACTTAGTACCTGGACAACCAAGTCTAGCTGGGTTCATTAAAATACATTTTTAAATTAAAATAAACTGTTAGATTAGCATCTTCTATCAAAAAAAAGTAATTGACTCTTTTGCTGTGACCCGGATTCAAAGTCAGATAAAAAAAGTTTTCTATGAATGAAACCTAGCTAGATCGATTTATCGTCCACGAAATCACCTATATAGTAAGTTTCACGGAAATCGCCGAATATATACCTGAATATATAACAATTTAAAAATATACAAGAATTGCTCGTTTAAAGGTATTAGATAAATTTAATAAAATCGGTGACATTCGCTTCCCGTTAGCACGGTTTCCGTATAATATGGTTTTGTGACGTGTCACTTATGTAGGTTGTAGAAATTTTCACACAATATCGCGATTGTTTTATTGTGTGATGGACACATGTTAAAAAAAGAAATCTCGTACAAAACTCGAGACTCGAATGGGTATTTTATGACCGCAGTTAACAAAATTTTATATAACCAATCCGTCCGTACCAGTCAGTACTTGCTTCCAATTGAACGTTTCCAGTAACTCTTGCATATAAGTATAACACTAAGATATAGTATATAGTAATACTAAAAGAAAAATAACATCGACGTGTTGCACTCGATAGTAGACGTGATGAATTGAAAGCCCGACCACCAACGGCAATCAATTATTCCTACGAGAATAGTGTTTTCACTTGTGTACAATGTGCACGCACCTTTCGTAAGAAAAATCGGCTATATTAGTCACATGAAAGTAGTCCGGTGAAGCTGTTAAGACCTTGCTAGGTCAATAGCGTAGTCAGTTCGAGAAAAAAAAGTCACATGAAAGCACATGAGCGTCGGAGTTGAAGCAGTCGCTGTGTCCGAAAACGGCCTGGAGTAGTATAGTATATATAGTAATACTATCTTTGTTTACCCGATTAGGCCTCCCACGGCAGCGGCTCAAGCCTAGGTTCGATCCCTCGGTAGGGGGCCCTTGAGTGCGTTGCTTGCACGATACGGTCACACACAAATATACATCACTGCTACCACACTACACGATCACCCCCACACACGTGCACGCCTACACGCTTACACATGAAAGTGGAAGGGTTTACTTTTTTCCCTCATCGAACTGAAAAACTCTCAATTTTCCGATAATAAATATATGGAGGAGTTGTTGAGGCATGTATGCTTGGTACACATATACGTTTCAACAACTCGTACATATATGAATAGTTAGCTAGGTTAGCTAAGATAGGTCGCGATTTTGCATGCAACAGGCAACAGCCAAGCCGAGGTGTGCCGTGCACCCATGAGCTGGTTGCCAAAATAAAATTGGTTGAGTGCCTTAACTATCTTAGTCCGAGACGCCCGCGTTTATTACTATTTCTTGTAAATACTATGTTTTATGAAATTTTCATGTCAATTAATTGATCATTGCAGTAGAATGGGAAACATAAAAACTTTCGTCTTAAGTAACTTTTTAATTAAGTTTTTATACCATTTATTTTGTTATAATTCACCACCAGGTGGGGATATGTTGCATTACGTTGTTATTAATCGGATACTATGCTATTTGATAGTTATTTATGATTTAATGTTTGACCACGAACTCAACTAATTTAGATCAAATAATAATATGCTTAATTATGAATTGGAATCATAAATACTGTATAGTTAGTTATTGTATAAGCTCTTCTCGTATCTTAGATTGTATCGTGTAATATAAAGTCAATACCGTGCGTACAAAACAACAATCGTGTAAATAATTTTGAGAACAGTTTGGTAAAATGAGTACGTATAATGAATAACAAGCACCTTATAGGAGATACGGTATAGTCAAAATATAAGAACGAATGTTGATGTTAAATATCTTCACTATTACTGTCTATCTCCTATCTAGTTCTACTACTATCTTAAAAAAAACTCTTATACATCAGAACAGGAAATAAAGCACTGGTAGTTATCGCCGTTGTCATGTCGACCTGCATATGCCCGTAATGATAAGAAGTGAGTCTTAGTGAAGCAATGCTTATGAGTGTATCGGTGTTGTGGTGTCCTGGCGTCGGCGGCTGAACGACTACAATTGGATTTGGCTCCTTTTTTAAATATAAAGACACATATGTATATCAGTGGTGATGATCGTCGCCATGGCGTCCAGTATAATGTGAACCGTGCGTTAGTGAAGCGATGCTTATGAATGTATCGGTGTTGTGGTGTCAGGCGGCGGCGGCTCACGGCTCCCTGGCGCACCTCGGTCCGGAGGTGCTGTACCCGCTGTACAACCAGCCCCAGGACACGGAGCAGTACCACGAGAACATACGAACGCACCGGACCTTCCGCGCCAAGCTACTCGAACACATACGTCTCATTAAGGAGGTAGCAGAGAAGGTGATGATATTTCTTTTTTATATAAATAGTGCTAGCCCAAAACCAACATCGACCTGTTGACCATTGACCACAACCCTCAGTAGATAAATTACAGCTCTATTTATTTACTAGCCTCTGTCCGCGACTTTGTTCGCGGGAAATAGATACTTTGGACTAACGCTAACACGCAGCGGTAGCTCTCAAGAAGGAAAAAAACCCTATTTTTAAACATTTTTCATTGGTGCTCGGCTCCTATTTGTCTTAGCGTGATGATATATAGCCTATAACTTTCCTTGAAAAATTAGCTATATAACAGTAAAAGAATTTTTCAAATCGGACTAGTAGTTCTTGAGATTAATTCCTACAACGCTACAAAGTCACAAACTACTTTTTTTTTATTGAAGTACGACATAGTGACTGCACTATGCCTGATGTTAAGCATAGTACAATCCAAAAACATCGGCAAACACCGAGAGACAGATTATCCATCGTCGGTCGCCGCTGTCATGCAGGCCATAATGACGAAAGTCACCCGGTACTGGATATGCACAGGCTGATCCCGAAACGCGACGCGCAGAAGCGAGTCACTATGACAGGCTTTTTCGCCAAATACATGGTGGTTGCGACCCAGTCAGACTGTAAAACCCTACCACCCCGCTTTCGCCATTGCCTCGTTCGTTAATCAGCAGAGTGCACCACGTGCAGGTGAGGTTGGCTTGGGTGTCTCAAGTCTTAAGATGTTACGCGACACCCCTTACACCCCAAAATATTACAATATTAGCATAGATTATCGATACTATAGGTATATATATGAACATTAACACATTGGCCCTTAAAAGCTATCACAGCATGATCTGTTTGGTAGAAAAATCAATCAAAAAAACTATAGAGACACGAATAATATGGACTAAGATAATAATTAGTAATTATAGATAAATAACATAGAAGAAATATCACACGATGTAAATACTCTCTATAAAGAATCAGAAACACAAAATCAAAACAAAAAGATAATCGAATTATAAATCATAAATTGTTAAGAAGTAAGAAACAGAACCCAATCATCTCGTTCGGTTACTGGTAATACCATCAGCTTATCCCGGAACGTAATTAACTCAAGTGTGCCACAATTAACACGTTCCGTGTCAAGTCATTTAGGCCGTTTGATATTTTCACTAGAAATAAATGTATTATCATATTTTTTTCGAACTGTCTACGCTATTGGTCTGACGGTCTTTTACAGCTTCATTGGACTATATCACTTATTATCATACAATATTAAGTTCACCATCATACATATGTGATTTTTTTCGTTTTCAATAATTATCACACCTGTACCACCGGTGGTACACGTGGTCTATAAATCAAGCTTAACGTGTAACCTCCAAAGGTACAAGTGGCTTAAAAATCGAGTTTAACATAGACCACTGGTGGTACACGTAGCACGGAACGTGTTTTATACTTTTGGAACTGTTTATACTTGTATGGTGGTTGTAAACCAGTCAGATAATTATCATGTTCTATTAATGGGGTTCAAAGTACTATTAATGGTGTTCATATTACTTTATCCATCACTATCTATTCTATTTTATATCGCAGCCTGAGGATGCAAGCCTTAAGCGCTCGCTTGAGTAGGCCGGTGAAGCTGTAAAGACCTTGCACGGTCAATAGCGTAGTCAGTTCGAAAAAAAAAGTTTAATACATTAAATAATTATTTTTTTCGTTTTAAATAGTTCTCAAATACTGTACCATCGGCGGTACACGTGGTATATAGATCGAGCTTAACGTGTACCGCCAGTGGTACACGTGACTTAAAGATCAATTTTAACATATACCACTGGTGTTACAGTACCACGGAACGTGTTAAGGAAATTATTTATACTTGTATGGTAGTTGTAAACCACTCGGACAATTATCATGTTCTATTAATGGGGTTTAAAGTTCTTATAATGGGGTCAATTACGCGTTCATGTTACTTTATCCATCACTATCTATTCTATTTTATATCGCAGCGTGAGGATGCTCTCGTGGAGGAGTACAGCAGAAGAGCAGCGGAATGGGCTCGAAGAGTCGAGAGAATAGAACAGAGCCAGAAAAGGAAAGCGAAGGACGCGAAGAACAGGGAGTTCTTTGAGAAGGTATCATTCATGTACCGTTTAATGTTGATATATGGAAGAAACCATAATAATAAAAATCAAATAATAAATAAATATTTAACCTATCCAAAGTTTCGAGTCACCCAAGTTTAAGGAGCAACGACCGCGGCTGCAAAATATGACCAGAATAATAAAAAAAAAATGTTATATTCCCCCGACGTTCATTCTCAAGTTAATTCTAGTTATATTGTTCGATGAAATTACTTGGCTCTCGGTATGAGTATACTACAACAATAATAAGTGATATTATTATAAGTTTTGTTGTAATATTGTTCGTAAATAAAATTCGTCATCACCTTCCGAACTCGTTGATACCACTGAGATAAAGTCAAAAAAATATATTTTATTTCATAAAAATTGTATACTGTAATTAATACACGTAGATATTTATAAGCAGATATGTACATTAAACATGTCTATATTTAGCATAATAACGTGGTTTTAAAATGATAATGTATAATTATTATTCTATGTAAAAAAGAGGGTTTTTAATGTGGGAACGCGGACACCCCCTTAGGGTTTATCAGTTAATTGTATGGGGTTCTGCGACAGGTTAAGGTTATTACGGTCGTTTAATTAGAATCAGCCAGCAATTCGTTTGATACGGCATTTGATATATTATCGGGCGACGAGATAGAAATAATATATGAAACTCAAGTAAATTAGTGAATTTTTTATTTTTTTTATTTATTGAAAAGAAGAATACAAAAATCGACTTAAGAGTTGAATCAGAATTATGATTGAAATTGGGCGATAATTGCACTGAACGTCAAGCTTGTATATTATATTAATTAGTTAATAATATTCAATTCAATATTAAGTCGCGGGCTAGTTATTTGACCAGTGGTATATGATTTCGATGTTCCCAGCTTCGATCCCTGTCTGGTAGGTATTAACGAAGTTTATGGAATTCGCGTACATTTACAAATTTAATTACATTAATTAGAGCTGTAGATTTCTCAGAGTTTGAAAACGGTAATACGTTGTGGGCTAGCGTGGTGATTATGTTCATAGATTCATTCGGAAAGAGGGTTATGGCCCTGCAGTGGGTCTCTTATAGGCTGATAATGAATATTTCATACTATGGCGGGACATTTTTGAAACGGGGTTCGCAACTGTTAGGGATGTTTTGTTTTTGGGGTTTGTGTAGTGATATTTTCTTTCGGTGTTCGTGCAATTATATTTTGATTAGGAATTCGTGTAATTATATTTTGTTAATGGTTCGTATAATTATATTTGTTTAAGGAGTTCGTGTGTTGATATTTAATTTAGGGGTTTGTCCGATGATATTTTGTGTAGGGGGTTCGTGGTGTTATAACGTCTGGTTTTTCTTTTTTAAACTTTATTTTTAGCAATCAATTTTTCCGATTATTACTGCTATTGTTACGTTGTTAATAATATCACAAGCGTCGTGCGATCATTTCAATATTAAGCATCGTGTAAATCAATATTCTAACATGATGGTGGATCCCTTGTTAGAACATTCGGGGGAGTTTTTTGTGGCATCTCAGAATTTCATGCTCCGTGGTGTTATTTTCCATTCACTTCACTTATGCACAATAAACTAACTATATTACGTAAAACACTACAAAATTTACACAATCTAGAGTCAAATAACATAAGATTATGATTAAAATATAAAATCCACTACACGACAGACTGAAATCCCGTCAAAAACTAACGGGTGGTGTATAAGGTGTTGTGATACTGTGTGCAGGTGTTCCCCGAGCTGAGGAAGCAGCGCGAGGAGCGGGAGCGGTTCAACCGGCTGGGCGCTCGCGTGAAGTCGGAGGCGGAGCTGGAGGAGATAGCGGACGGGCTGCACGAGCAGGAGCACGAGGACAAGAAGATGCGGTCGCTGACGGTGGTGCCGCCGCTGCTGCGGGACCCCGCCGACACCGCGCCCATATACATCGACACCAACCGTTAGTACCACGCTGTTTTCACTTCTCAGAATCGGATTTGTATGGAAAATCCTCGCCTATTTTTGGTTATCGGTTCGCTATGTAGATGGCACTTTAAGCAATTTTTTTTTGACAAGTTTGATAACAAAACATGGTGGACGACAATTACTTTTGACATTTCAAACTGACAACTTTCAAATATTTATTCACTTTACGTTTCTGTTACGTGAAAGTGCTTCCTTAAATTTTTTTTGTCTCCCACAAGCAATTCTATCTATTTACGGACTTACTTATAAACATTGACTCCTACATAATACTTGGATTTAGATTTGCCTTTCGATGAATATATTCAATACAAATAAAAATGATTAATAGCTTGTATACGATTTACACAGTACCGCTTTATGTGTACATACATAACTATATATGTATATCGACAACCAACAGATATTAGTTCGGGCCTCGTATTATAGAGGCGCTGATTGAAAAGAGCGAGTGCGAACTCTATTTATATAAGGTACTCTGTGGTTAGTACCGCTTCAAACATACTAAAAACTCACCTATAAATGTTTTGTAGTTGTCATGTACATTAAAACAGCTTTAAAGTCTATTTTTATATCAATAGGTACGATACAAACTCGAGGCAGTCTTAAGGAGTGCTGCCAAAACTAAAAACTCAATACAATAGAATGTGTCTTATGTTGAATTATTCAATTAATTATACTGTCAATTATTTAAATTTTCTTAATTTGTAAATTAAAATATTACATATAATGTACACTTTGGAGTTTTTGGCGGGATCTCAGTCTGTCATGTAGTGGATTTTATATTTTATTCGTAATCTTGTGTTATTAGACTATATTTTGTAAATTTGGTGGTGTTTTGCGTAATATAGTTAGTTTATTGTGCATAAATGAAGTGAATGGAAAATAATACCACGAATCATGAAATTCTGAGATACCACAAAAACTCCCTGAAAGGTTCTAACGAGGGATCCACCATCTTGTTAGAATAGTGACTTATACGACGCTTATTATTGAAGTGATTGCACGATGCTTGTAATATTATTGACTACGTGACAATGGCAGTAATAATCTAAATAACTGATTGCCAAAAATAGAGATAAAAAAATGTACACTAATAATGCACAGAGATATATCTATGTGCATATATACACAGTATACATATAGCTCATGGAAGCGGTCGATGACGATGATGCGAGTTTCATGACTTTTGTTCACCCAAAGAAACGCTGAAAGCGCCTAAAGAAGTTTTCGCTTTAAAAATAATTTATATATCTGGTTCAAATTACAAGATTAATACAATTATACGGTTGATTTCTTTTATATCAGGCCAGTCAGTACCCATCAGGAATCAAATGCTCATATGGCATGTTTTCGTCATCGAATTTTGATTCTTACAGTGTCTTTGATGTAATAATACATAGTGACAAAATCATAGCATGGTGGTAGGCTTTTCTTAAGCTCGTTTGGCTAGTTTTTTATGCCAAAAGGCAGCAAACAGGTAGACCAGATTTAGGGTGTTCGCTATCTTGAACCACATCGTCATTTAATATCGAATGATATTATATTGTAACTCTAACCCTATGAAAGAGTTTTGAAATTGACAATCGTACTAAACAGTCTGCATCCGCGTAATCCAATTACAGATCTTCATTCAATACGTTCTGAGATATCAGCAAAACATGCTAAAGTATGATCAACTTTAAATGCCAAATTTCTCTACTTTTGTTATTCTTTGTCCATCTCTTTACCTGTTACTTGGGATCGGGTTGTAGTTATGTAATCAATAATATTATAACTAAAAAGCTGTAGATAAGTTACCTACATGATCTTTTGTCAAAACAAATGACACGAAAACGCACACATACGTAAACTGTCTTAGATAAAATGTGGAAGTAGGATGACATATTCTCAATTACGGTGGTGAAAAAGAAATAGTTATATATTGCTAAGATACGAGCGGATTCACGGAACAGCCGTCATAAAGAAGCTAGTTAGGCTAAAACTTCACTGTCAAACAGTCAGGCTGTCAACGAGACGCTGTCAAAGCGCTAATGACGTATTGTCAATATATCTATACAAATATTATAAAGAGGTTAAGTTTGTTAGTTTGTCACGTTGTAGGTGGTAATCTCAGGGACTGCTGGTTCGATTTGAAAAGACCTCTCAGTGTTAGAGATCTGATTTATCAAGGAAGATTACAGGCTATATATCATCACGCTAAGACCAATAGGAGCGGAGCACCAATGACGACTGTTTCAAAATCGGATATTTTTTCCTTTTGAGAGCTTCCGCTGAGTGTTAGTGTTAGCTCAAAGCAACTATTCCCTACGGACGAAGACGCGGGCAGAAGCTAGTATATTATGATATGATATAATGTAAACGTATAACATGATATCTCCCAAGGTCGATGTTTGGACATGAAGTCTGAGCATAAAGAGTTGCAGCTGAGAAACGTGTGGTCGCAGGCGGAGCGAGAGGTCTTCCGGGAGAAGTACCTGCAACATCCGAAGAACTTCGGCACCATCGCCTCGTTTCTACCTAGGAAGAATGTCAGAGACTGTGTTAGGTAAGACATTTACAACATTTGTAATAATCACTCAAAAACTACTGAACGAGTTTTCATGCGATTTTCACAAGTAGATAAAGACATTCATGAAGAAGGTGGAGGTGTATAAAATCAAGGTTGTTTAATTTTAAGGACGGGACAATGTCCGCCGGGCTAGCTAGTTATTTATATAAATATCCTTACCATTATTATAAAAGAACTTTTGCTCGCGGCTTCATTTACGGTAATGTAGATTTGGGATATTCTTTTGGGACAGTACTTTTTTTAAACAAATGTATACTATGCCCTGTTCTGTACTCCTAAAGATTCGTATTAAAATGTCACGATGATCGGTTGAGTACTTAAGGTTACTCAATCAGTCAATCATCACTACTGAAAAGGACACACGGTGGGTACTTTTGATTCACAAAAAGTAGTCTTCCCGAAGGATGTTTTTTTTTTATATATCATAGAAAGCAGACAAACTGACGGGTCACTTGATGGTAAGTGATCACCGTCGTCCATAGACACTACCAACACTAGGGGAGTTGAAAGTATATTATATAAAGTATATATATTGCCAGCCTGTGTTTGGGAAAGGGGGAGGTGGTAGAGCCACACTGAAGCTATTATTGATTTAGCATGAATGGGTTGGCTCGCCCGGGGTACTACCACCCGACACACAGAAAACCGACGTGAAGTAACAGTGCTTGCATTGTTTCGTTTTATTCGGTCAGTGAGAGCGCCGGAGGTCCACCTCTCCTGTTAAATCCCCCAACATAGGCTGGCAACGCACTTCCTACTCCCCTGGTGTTCCTAATGTCTATGGACGGCGGTGATCACTTAAAATTAGATGACCCATCTCTTCGTTTATTACCTATGATAAAAAAAAAATCATTTTAATGTGTTTTGTGAGTTATACCCTACATTTTAGTTTACTTTATTGTGAGCTGATTTGGTTTTAGTTGTATCGTTGCATAATGTATATGTTATCATTAAGTAGTAGAACATTTTTCAAATCACATTCTCTGTAATACCTTTATATTAGCTTTCTGCAAGTTTACTACTTTTATCTTTAATATCAATATGGGTATCATCTGTAAAAGTGTCATCAATGCCTACTCGGGCAAAAGAACATCATAAATCATTGACTTAGATGAGAAATGGACTCAAACTGGAACTTTGAGGGATATTTAGCATAGATATCTCGGTTTTAAAATTATGTCGTTTATAGTGACTATTTGATTTCTTCTACTTAACAGTGTTCTTATCAGATTAAATTATTTGCCACAAAATGCATGATATTTTAATTTTATTTAATAATATGACATGTTTTAGACAATCGAATGCTTTTGTGAGATCACAAAAGATACTGATAACATTCATTGATTGGAGTTTTTGGCGGGATTTCAGTCTGTCATGTAGCGGATTTTATATTTTATTCATAATCTTGTGTTATTTGACTCTATATTTTGTAAATTTGGTGGAGTTTTACGTAATATAGTTAGTTTATTGTGCATAAGTGAAGTGAATGGAAAATAATACCACGGAGCATGAAATTCTGAGATGCCACAAAAACTCCCTGGAAGGTTCTAACAAGGGAGCCACCATCTTGTTAGAATGTTGATTCACACGATGCTTGATATTGAAATGATCGTTCTACGCTTGTAATATTATTGACTACGTGACAATGGCAGTAATAATCTGAACGGTTGATTGCCAAAAATAAAGTTAAAAAAAAAAGAAAAGAACATTCATTGATGTTGAGTACATTTAATTTGCAATAAATAATTTTACGTATAGTTATATCAGTAGACCTGCCTTTGCACAAGGAGTATTGTGAATTAGTGAAAATACCGTGTGATTCCAAATGTTTCCTTTTTTTCTCGAACTGACTATCTTGCAAAATCTTAACAGCTTCACTGGGCTATAATTCAAAATGTTTCAACATTATATCTCTTAATTGCTCTTTCGAAAATTTTCCACAGTGCTAAAATTATGCACATTGGCATGCAATTTCCATTATCAGTAGTCTCTCCTTTTTTCAAAACTTGAATAATCTTTACCGTTAACGCGTCTTGAAATCCAAACGTACCTAAAGTCGTGGTGAACTCGTAATTTGATCAATAGAATATATATGTCTGATGGGTAGCCCAGTGGCTAAAACCGCGTTTCTCGACATATCAGACCTACATACCTACTTCGAGGTCCCCTCATCCTTTATGTCATCAAAAATAAGCAAATCATACACCCTTAGTGCTTACGTAATATATAATACTAGCCTCTGCCCACGACTTCGTTCGCGTAGAATAGATACACTTACACTCAGCAGTTCTCAAAATGAAAAAACATCCCGTATTTGAAACATTTTTCATCTGTGCTCCGCTCCTATTGATCTTAGCGTGATGATATATAGCTTATAACCATTCTCCATGAATAAACTATATAACATTGAAAGAATTATTCAAATCAGACCAGTAGTTCTTCAGATTACCCCCTACAACGCCACAACATCACAACGTCACAAACTCATAAACTCACAAACTTTACCTCTTTATAATATTAGTATAGATATGTTACTTTACTATATGTATAACGTCGTCGTCTAAAATCTGGATACGTCTAAACAACGTGGTGGCTAAAAATCCTAAAATACGATAGGGAATTCCTTTTGTTTGTATAATGAAATGATGTACTATTATGAATGTGAAGGTGTGTTTGTCCAGATTTTATTACCTATCGAAGAAAGCAGAGAACTACAAGCAGTTGTTGAGGAAGCCCCGGCAGAGACGGTCGACGCGGAACCCGCCGCGCCCGGCGCCCGACCCCGACCTGCCCGCGGGCGTCACCACAAGACTGCAGAGATCACAAGGTATACCACTTCAATCCGCCATTTCTATATCCTCACTATATCTAATTATATTCCACTTTAATACCTACGGTCTCCATTATATCGCAATATTAGAATAAAATACTGCCTCCAAATTAACATAATTCGATCGATACTTTTTACAATTGTAGTTACAATTTGATGATCTCTAAAAAAAAACTAAACATTTTATTAATGCTTTCATGGGTAATATTTGTGTTTTACCTCTTTTTTGATATGTTCCTTTGAACTCTGGGAATACTAGGCAAATTAAAAAAAGTGTAGTCTGCTTATTAAAAAAAGTTATATAATTTTTAAATTTACAAAATTTAATAAAAAATGCGTGTAAGCGAAATGGCGTTATTCGATTGTGTGGATTTTTTTATACTTTTCGCTTTAAATATAATATTTTTAACTGGGATCAAAAAAAATCCTCGATTTGAAAGCTAAGTTAGTTTTAGGTATTACTATGATTAGAATTAAAATTGTACGATACAGCGCGAGCCTTAATATAGAGTTCATTGCTTGAAAAATGATATGTGTGTAAAAGATGTGAATAGTGAGATGACATCTGATAGGCGAGAGTGGAAAAGGAAAACATGTTGTGCTGACCAGTACTTAGGTGGGATAAGATGATGATGAGAGTAGCATTAGGCTCGTTTGTTTTGTTTTTATTGAACGTTTTTTTAACTTTACTTTTGGCGATCAATCTTTCAGATTATTATTGCCATTGTCACGTAGTCAGTAATATTACAAGCGTCGTACGATCATTTCAATATTAAACGTCGTGTGACTCAATATTCTAACAAGATGGTGGATCCCTTGTTAGAACCTTCCAGGGAGTTTTTGTGGAATCTCAGAATTTCATGCTCCGTGGTATTATTTTCCATTCACTTCACTTATGCACAATAAACTAACTATTTAAACCACCAAATTTACAAAATATAGAGTCAAATAACATAAGATTATAAATAAAATATAAAATCCATTACATGAGAGACTAAAATCCCGGCAAAAAGTCTATTGAATGTTGTGTGTGATGTGCACGTACGTACGTACGCAGGCACGTCGGGTCGGTGCGCGGACGCGAAGGAGGCGGGCGCGGAGGAGGCGGCGGCGGGCGGGGGCGTGCTCGTGCTGGGGCCCGCACTCGACGCGCTGGAGGAGGGCCCGCCCCCCGTCTCGGTGCCGCTGCCGCTCGCGCCGGAGCCCTCCTGCGTGCCGCTGCCCTCCGCCGCGCCGACGTCCTTGCCGCTCCTCAGGTCAGTACATACACCGTACAACCTGACATATTATCTCTATATTCCTTGTCCTTGAATCGTATCGTGCCGGCAAATAGAGTAGGCGACGCCCCCACACCTTCCTGTGAGTATCGTAAAAGGCGATTAAGGGACTATGAGATAGTGCTGACCCCTTGTAACTTTCTTACCATGATATCGTACCACCTGTCTGACTCCTTCTCCGATCGTAACGGTCTAGAAGAACAAGGATAAGTATGTGCACCTTTATATATTCTACGTATCTGACTTACTGGACTCAGAGTATGCAAAAGACCTGTAGCAATAAGTTAAGGTAGAGAGTAGTATAAAATACATCAGGAGTACATTATATTAATTAAAATATGCACTACTCACACTTCAGCTTGAATTTACAGAACATATACATACATGTAAATAAAAAAGACATTGTGACAGCCGTCAATAATTACGAACTTCAAAAAAGGCGGCGAAAGAGGTTGCTATGCACGACTGTATGTATCTTTTAACTCTTACGTTCCAATTACCATTTTCCATCTTACATTCAACAATGCTATTATAAAATATAACTATTATTGTAATGTTTATTATTTTTTATGGTGAACTCACTTCAAATGATGAATTAATAAAAAAGTGAGCCAAATAATACTTTGCGTAATCAGAATAAGCATTTTGTTCATAAACGTAATCCATGACTGAGACCTCAGCGATTACAATGTTGCAATTGAACCTCACGTATCAAAAAAAAAGAATTAATTTTCAAAAGCTAACGGTAGTATTAAAAACATCTTTGTCTTGGATTCACCATTTGATTGTATTGTGCATTCATTACTTTTTTAAAAGGAATACTCGGCATATCACTATTTCTCATAATGAACAGACACATTTAATTCAATATGACCGAGAAATAACACCCACCCATGGTGTCGTGTAAAATTAATTGAAAATTGTGTCATGGGTTGCGATAAATTTCTTTATTTTTGTAAAATTATGTTTGCTTAAAATTTGAGAGCTTTACCACGTGGTTTTTGTTTCAAATTTATAATTAATTTCAATTTTCGTTTACACATAGATTTTTATAAATGTTTATATAATAAAAGATTATGGCAAATGGCAAATAACTGAGTAGCCATGATGAAAACCTTTGATTATAAAAATATACCCTTTGACAAAAGAACTCTAATAAAGTTCAAACTTTAAAAAATCAATTAACTATGGTCGAATGTCGACCACTGGGCGCCCACTAGTATGTATGTATGTATGTATGTTCCGCCGTGTGTATGTGACTGAACTCCTAAACGGCTAGGCAGTATTTTTTTTTTAATTATGTGTATTCAAGTAGATTCGAGAATAATTTAGATTCACAATTGAACACGGCAGGTAGTCGCTGCGATTGACTTTTAGGGTTTTTTTTATTATCAAGGCAGTACAACGTCTGCTGGTACCGCTAGAATTATTATAGGAATTTAAAGTTCGTATTTATTTCTCTTTAAGGGGTTATATCCACTTGTAAGTCCTAAAAACCTTTTTTTTTGTGTTTTTTTGTGAAGAGGATTTCTATCGAATAAATACATAGAACAAATGTACATATAGCGAATTTAATATAGTTTAAGAATTCGTGATTTATTTACACAAATATTGGGTTCCGTTGTTCATGTAGTGATCTACTAGAGGACCTCCACAAAAAAGCGTCTGGTGGTGAGGAAGATATCTCTGATCCAAATTATCTGAAATAAAAAAAAAAAAAAACAAAATACAGGAATACAGGTAATTAATGATCGATGGCATAGTCAAAATCTTGATTTGTGGCAAAATGGCGGCTTTCCAAAGAAAAAAATAGTTTTCTTGTCAAGAAAATTTAAAGAGATATAATTACACTTTAGTGGTTTAAAAAATCGAAATTAATGTCTTCGATCATTACCTGACAAAGGTATCTAAAAAAATCGTGTGAAAATTTCAAACCGATCTTGCGTCAGATATCGAGATGCGCTCTTCATCCTCTTTTTTTACGTAAGCATGGATATTAGGCCCAAGCGATGGTGTCAGTGAATTCATGAAAATCTTCGATTTATTCCATAAAAATGTTTGACGAAAGTTACATGAGTTTATGCTACGAGGATCACACTTAGCACACACAATAACAATATTAAAAGCAAGTCCCCGTTGTGATGCTGTTTCAAATTTGACTTGTTCATTACACGATTTATATTGGACATATTCACTGATAGTCACAAATACCGTGATAAAATTTATAATTCGATCTTCAATCGATTCACTCAATCGAGTCACTAGTATCTCATATTGGGCCTTGAATTTATCAACTGAAGCACTGAAAGTACTTTCGTATTCAGAAAAAGAATTCAAAGAGGGTTATCAACACCTCTACGTTGATTCGGTCGTGATAACTGTGCACTAGAACATCTTCTAAAAAAACTCTAAAAACTCCTTTCACGAATATCCCACGAGATTTTTATTTATGTTCGTAGATATTTCCAATTGCTTCTAGCAAGATCTCACATAGACCAACCAACATTGCGCCATAATTCGTATGCTATTTTTATAATAGTGTAAACGTTTTAAGGTTGATTTTAATAATAATAATATTTCCTTGTTGTTTTCGATTTTATTTTTGTTTTTTATTTTAATGTAGAGTTTTATTTTATGTAATACTAGCCTCTACCCGCGACTTGTTCACGTGGAATAGTTACGTTGGGTTAACGCTAAAACGCAGCTGAAGCTCTCAAGAGGAAAAAATAAACGATTTTTAAACATTCTTCATTGGTGCTTGGCTCCTATTGGTCTAAGGGTGATGATAACCTATAACCATCCTCGATAAATGAGCTATATAATATTGAAAGAATTTTTCAAATCGGCCCAGTAGTTCCTGAGATTACCCCCTACAATGTCACCAACTTTTATTTATAATATTAGTATAGATTCCATCTGGTCATATACGTGCTGTGTTCATCTATGGGAGTGTTTTTTAATGTTTAGTAAATTATGTATGTTTAAATATTTTAAATAACCATAACCAAATAAGTATTGTTGCAATTAAGATAAATTTTTATTTTTTGACGGGAATTTAGTCTGTCATGTAGTGGATTTTATATTTTATTCATAATCTTGTGTTATTTGACTCTATATTATGTAAATTTGGTGGTTTAAATAGTTAGTTTATTGTGCATAAGTGAAGTGAATGGAAAATAATAACCACGGAGCATGAAATTCTCAGATGCCACAAAAACTCTCTGGAAGGTTCTAACAAGGGATCCACCATCTTGTTAGAATATTGACTGACACGACGCTTATTACTGAAATGATTGCACGATGCTTGTAATATTATTGACTACGTGACAATGGCAGTAATAATCGGAAAGATTGATAGCCAAAAATAAAGTTAAAAAAAAAGATAAATTATTGACAAAAGATCGCTTGCGTGTATGTTAGAGTATCGAATCGTTCAATTTGTATAAAACATAAAAAAATAACGATAACTTACGGATACCTAGTCAATTAAATAAATTACAGTCTGGTATGAAAAATAAAATAAGTAACGGTCCATTACAATTCCTGTACAATATCAATACGAGAGGGATACAGTACGTATCCGCGGCGGACGGCGAAGCTTTTTAATTATACCGTGTCAACATGGAGGCCCGCTTTCGTGGCCGGCTTGCATGAATTATTCACCGATAACCGCCGAGAGATGGCGCTCCGGGCGTTCCTTCTTTGCTGGCACTCGTTGGACTTCTTTTTCTCCTTGTTTGCACTCGAGGGAGCAATGTGCCGGCTCCAAGTGGATGAGACGTGGGACTCACTCAGGGCCGGATTTAAAAATCGGGAACTCTCGTACAATGATGTAGCCGATATATTGAATATGTATGATGCATATGGTTTGAGATGTTTAAAAAAAATGTGGCTAAGTAAAAGTGAAGTTTTTCTTTTTGTTTTTTTTTTACGGATGGGTACAGCGTGGTTGAAAACCTCCGTTGTCTAACACTAAATACGTATGTTTGTAAAAAGTTTATTTTTATCGTATAAATGAATATCTTAGTAATTTTTATTACGTTAAACAGAAATTACTAATAGTAAGCACACATTATGTATTTATTTATTCTTTAAGAGACTGATTACCACCTGAAATTATACGACACGATGTGATGCTATTATAATACTTTTATAAAATATCTAACCTGAAAGTGTCTCATTTCATATGAATAAGGAATGGTAAATTAGTTAAAAAAATAATCGTCGTATTTTTTAAAAAACGCGTACAATCCCTAGAACTTGATGTATTTTTTTTATAAAAAAAAAATAATAAAATAGTAACGTTACATTTCCAACGAAATTTGATTCGCTATACGTTTTAAAAATTTGCGGTAGAATAGAAATATAAATAAAGAATAATACATATATAATACATATATAATACATATATATAAAACATATACCATCATTAACTTTAAGTCATGTACTCGTAACTCCTAGGCAATGTGCAGATTAACTTTCGGTATGCGGATATATGCTCTGTGGAGCGCGTTTATTTTTATCCCAAGTCCATCCTACCCTAAACTAAATTGCTACTAGGTCACAATAGAAATGATATAATGTAACATTCATTCTACACTATCGAAGTGAGGGCACAATTTAATAGTTAATCTGTACCCTACTACCTAGATAACCTGTAGAATAACTGGTTTCTGAACTTTACCGGTAACATATGGAAAGTAAATACTCCGCGGGAATCTATTAAATTAATAGATTCTATATAAAGTTATCGGAATAATCCCGAGTAGAAGTTGAAAATCCAATTCAATCCATTTTTATGGAACTAATTTAATCTAAATGTAATTTCCATAAAACGTTTCAAAAATTTCATGTAAAAGGCGTATTGTTATCTGTGCAAACGTTCGGTTACTCCCCGGCGAAACCACTGTATTTGATACAGGGTCGAATTACGACGCAGTTTTGGTGGTAGAAAAATGAATTCTTGTTTTTAATCTGGGATGAATGTTTAATTCTCCCAGGTTTACAGTATTATTATTGTAGGAATATTTTTTTTGGATCTTTAGGAGAAAACGTCGAGAGTGTCACTCTAAACTGAAGTTATGACACGTTGGTAACATAACATGCAGTTGATGAACAGTCTATCTTCAAATATTATATAATTTATATAATCAATCAAAATATGACTAAACCCATAATGGTAACCTATAGTGTTGAATGGAAAGGAAAATTTCCTGTTACTTACAATTTATAAATCAAGATTATCAAATTTACTAGCGGACAGGGCAGACGTTGTCTGGCCATGATAATAAAAAAAAACATTAAAGTTAGACATATGCTGTTGCTGGCTTTTTTGTAGGCATTATCAAGCTTTACAACTTTTATCTAGAACTCTATCATATATCCCTCATTTTTAAGGCAGCGTTCCTAAGAAACGTTTTTGTTCGATCGTTTTTTCTCCGACTTAGTTTGCAAATGTGACTACCATAAAAAGTATTTTCATTTTTCGAACTAGTATATACACTATGACACTCAAAAATAACGTGGCTTTCTATTGGTAAAATAATTTTCAAATTCGGTTTAGTAGATCAAGATTACCCTCTATAACCCCTACAACTTCACAAACTCACAAACTTTACCTCTTTATAACACTAGTATAGATAAATGGGCCAATTTTTTAATAATGCAAGGTAAGAAAGAGATTATTTCAAAGATAACATGATCAATATTTTTTTTTTATGAGTAATATGTTTTTCGTTTCTTAAATGCACATTATTCTGTTAGTAGTTTCCAATTCCATTTCATGTGAAGTAATGACGCTGTAATGGAATCTGCTTCCAGAGGCAACTGTCAAAATATATAAGAGGTTATTTATACATTTACTTGCCTAAATTTTAATGCGTTTTAAAATGAATTTTGTGTATCCCACGTTTAAATTATGCTAATCCGTCCCTGTCGTCGGGTTATGTTTGATCGCATCTCGTTTTCACGAGCTCTCCAGTCAGTGTGAAGGATTTTCTTATATTTTATGTGCATCACTTTAACATTTTCTTTTGCTATTAATATTATAGTATTTAAAATAATAATTTGGTATGATATATAGAATTATTTTTAGTGTTAATATGCATTTCTAAAAAGGTTACAGATTTTTAGTTACCGTATATCTTTGTGCCCGCTCTGCATAAGTTTGGGCTTGCGTTTCATATAATCAAGAGTTTAAGGGAAATATTAAATTACTTTGTTAGGTGGTAGAGCCACGTTAAAGCTATTACTAATCTCAGCACGAATGGGTTGACTCGCCCGGCTTAGTAGCACTCTCTCACAGAAAACCGACGTGCAGTAACAGTGCTTGCATTGTTGCGTTTCGTTCGGTCAGTGAGAGCGCCGGAGACCCACCACCTCCTACTCCCCCTCCTCTTTGCTCCTCTCCGCAAACACTGGCTGGCAATGGATTTGCGACTCCCCTGGCGTTACTAGTGTCTATGGACGGCGGTGACCACTTATCCTCAGATGACCCGCCTGTTCGTTTGCCTCCTATAATATAAAAAAAAAACTATTAAAGTATTCGAAAATTGTTATTTATTAATTGTTATCTCGTTGCTATAAATGTAATACGTATTTATACCTAAATTAGTGTTCTGCGTAACGTTAATGTCTTGTGCCCACAAAGTGAAGAGTTGTAGTAAAAAAAAACATTAAATACGGAATTTCTTTTATTGACTGCGCTTTGGATTACGGCGAAATGTGTGTAGTCCATTGCAATTGCAAAATCTTACGTTTTATGAGTGGATGAGTGCTCTTTACCTGATAATAAAATTGATAAGTAGCCATGAAGTTAAATGAATTGTACCAAAAAGTTTCAGGCTGGACTTTAGTTTTTTTCGTTACTTTAGTTGCGTCAAAACGTATTGGACTGTGAGTCTTAAATCTGAATAGAGGCCGTTTTACCGGTCTCGAAATGTCTACGCTATTGACCCAGCAAGGTCTTAACAGCTTCACCGGACTACTAAGGCGAGCGCTTAGGGCACTCAGGATCTTGGAATGTCTTGTAGTGGATTTTTTTAACAATCTTGTGTTATTTGAATCTATATTTTGTAATGTTGGTGGTAGTATACGTAATATAGTTTGATTATTGTGTACAAGCGAAGTGGTTGGGAAATAATAATACCACGGAGCATGGTATGTGACTCGAAACAAATACTGTCTGAAAAATAAAATAATACATTTGATTCAAGGTTTTGGTGAATTTCCCAATTTTCCCAATAACTAAGGAAAATTTATAACAACAACTAAAGGAAAATTTGCATATAATGACTTTTGCAGATGCAACAATAACGTACTTTGTAAATTTTAACAAGTATGGTCTTTATTGCAATGTTAATAAATAAATTTGAATGAACATCTTTGCCTTCCGTGAAATTACGAAGAGTTTACGTTCTTCTAAAGCTAAGTTTCAAAACTAAGCAGTCTTAAATTTTCGTTTACAAAATAACGCTTTGACGTTATTTCTCGTCTGATCCCCATGAGACATGAGAAAGAGGGGAACGGGGCAAAACGAGGCTGCTCCACAATCTATAAAGAAAAATATAGAATAATAATTGGTATGTATTGCGTGTGTTGACAATCACTCTCATGATTATTTGAAGAAGGCTCCCGAGGGAATCGGCTCCGGATTCAATCAGCATATGTGATGTGCCGCTACATATTGTGTTTCTATCGATAAAAATGTGCTTCATTCGTTTGTTTTATCCATTGTTTGATTTTATATCGTAACCATGGATTCAAGTCTGCACAACTTCAGTACCATAGCACATGTACTTTTGTTGCTATTTATGCTTGTAAGTATTAATTTAAAACCTATACTAAACTCCTACTTTATCTTATTCTGTTTGGAATGCAAAGACTTAATAGGTTCTGACGACGGTATATACATTTTTTTAAAACGAATCACACAAAAGTGTTCCTTATATAAACATGTGGATAACGTTTTTCTATACTAATCTATACTTATATTATAAAGAGGTAAAGTTTGTGACGTAAGTTTGTGACGTTGTAGGGGTAATCTTAGGAACGACTGGTCCGATTTGAAAAATTCTTTCAATGTTATATAGTTCATTCATCGAGGATGGTCATAGGTTATATATCATCACGCTAAGGCCAATAGGAGCGAAGCACCAATGAAAAATGTTTCAAAATCGGGATTATTCTTCCTCTTGAGAGCTTCCGTGGCGTGTTAGCGTTACCTCAAAGTAACTATTACTACGCGGACAAAGTCGCGGGCAGGGGCTAGTTTTTTAATTTTAATGTTCCTGCAGATATTTATTACTTTTACTTTATAAATCTCTGATGACATCCTTTTACGTTGGTCTTTTTATATTTTGATGGAGTTATATATTGTCGCCTAGATTTGATTATAACTTATTAATTATCCAAAATTATGGGTCAATAAAGAGAGAAACGAGTGTGTGAAATGTTTTTGTGAAGGCGTAAATCACAATACGACATGGTTTGTTTTACTATAGAAAAAACAAATCAATCGTCATTATGGTCGCTTAATGACAAATGACAGGTGGGCGAGGCTGTCTCTCTAATAATAAATTAAGTATACCGAAAAAAATCCTTGATTCTGTTTAAACCGTTTTGATGGAAATGAAGGTAAATGATACCAGTATCGAAAAGAAAATTACAAAGTTTTAGTGTAAAAAGGAAATAATACAGTTTTAGTGTCGACAATGTATATATTTGAATTTTTCAACGATTATCGACAGAATGCGAACATCACTATATTACGATCATTGCTGTTTCTCCGGAAACGGCTTGTTTAGATTTTTACGCAAACATCAGGCCGGAGCCATCTTTCTAATTGCCTTAATTAAAAGCACGGTACGAATCCATAACGCGAAATATACACATTCAGGGAGCCTGGGGTACTGTTTGTAATGATACTATTGCTTTATTAAGAATAATATTTGTGATCGTAGAACATTTCTGTACTCGGTAACATATTTACAGTTTTTTCATCTGTATTTTTGAAGTCTTGGAGTTTTATTTAAACTCCGTTTTGTGAGAGAATAATACAAAATTACCACATAAAATACATTTAAATCACTGTGTGATAGTAAGTAGAATAATATTCAAACACGACAGACATAATCTCGAGAGATTCGCTATATATTGCCATTCGTTGTTTCACGGCTCCTAACTGCTGGCTTCAAATAAGATTAAAAAAGTCACAGTGACGGGTTCTCTAATGTTTGTTTGGTAGTAGAAATCCTATCAGGTACGGATAGCCAGTTCCTCCTCTTGTTTGTTGGGTATATACCCATTGACCTTGAAATGCGACATCTAAATGTACCAGTGGAGTGGATTTTACAATTCTTGTTTCCGATTACTCAGCATAAAATAGTTCTTAACTAGTTCCGCTAAGTTGTTATTTTGTAAAAATAATATGAGGGATTTTACATCAAGTTCGGATACATATTAAAAATTATGTCAAGTTTTTATTATTTAAAATTCGTATATTGATTCCTCCCCAGATTGACGTTTCATTTAATAAATTTAAAGTACAGAATCGTCCGATTCAAAAGCCGCGAATGAGATTAATTTGATTGTGTCGGGTTTACACTGAGCCGTGTTTGGACACCCCCCTTAGTAGTTTGCTCACAGATAATTACCACCTCGCCCCGTTCGACAGCATTACGCCGTATTAATTGGCCAAATTTTAATGATGTTCAAATACCAATGAGTCGTGTTCTGCCGCGTTTCGATATCGGACTTTTCGAATACTTCTCACTATTCATTAAAAATATTTGTCTGTGTTTTAATTAGATATTTCACATATTTTCATTTCATTTATAGCCTTGGTTCATGAAAAGTTTGAAATAATATTTGAAACAATTATAAATTAATGCTTAACGGCTTGATGTCATCCGCGTTGTATGTATTTACATTATGCACGGCAACCACTTAGTTTGTCAATACGGCCCACCAACACGATTACTTCTTTCTGACGTAGCGTACTCTCTGATCTACGCTTTTTAAGGTATACATTTTTGTCTCTAAAAAATGCAAAAGAGTACAAAGTACAAAGCAATAGTCTTTATAATATTAGCCTTTTTTTGTTCTAATATAACACGACAATATGACAATATACTACATGGGAATAACAGTGCAATATAAAAACATCGACGACCTTCGACCGTCAAGCTTCTCTGTAGTATAGTCCGGTGAAGCTGTTAAGACCTTGCTAGGTCAATAGCGTAGTCAGTTCGAGAAAAAAAAACTCTGTAGTTTGATTTATACTGGCTGATCTTGAAAATAACAAACCAAAAGAGAGAGTACAGATCCCTACTGTTTTCATTACTAAGTGTGTGCCGCAAAAAGAGTTCAACATCATATGTACGGTGATCACAATGTTGTCAAATCCGACACACAAATAATGCGGGCATAATTATTTGACAAAGTTTATGCAACTACACCCGAATTTATAGCTCGCTCGCGCGGTAGATTGGAAAAATCTCTCGGAATCAGAGTACTTTTTGTCTGTATGAAACGTACCTTATGTCTTTTTCTGTCCTCTAATAACGTGCATACAAAATTTAATTATTGTTGGTTAGATAAAATAGTATTTATTTATTTATAAGGCACACATTACAGATAATAAGTAACTATGTTTACAATTACAATGTATAGTTTATTTTAAGTCTGCTATATTATCCTAAATTATATGTATGCACGTCTATTGCTTAATAAATACAATCATGGAATTATATATGACTATGCTAACTTAATTATATTATGTTAAGAAGAGAATCTGTGTTTATATACTATATAACGAATTTACTCAGACTAAGATGAAATATGTCTATGTTGATATCGGCACAGCAGGCGACACAGCCAGTAATAGTATATAGTATTTGATAAAACGTAACAAATAAAGAAGCAAAATATTCTTACTCAAAATTTTAGGATCTATTTAACACTGATTCTACAAAGATGGGAATTCTGTAAGATAAAAAAAGAGATCTTTAAAACGATACTTCATCGTGATAATTATGATTTGGTTTCTTTTGACAAGTCTGTTTTATGCTGTATGTAATTAGTAGATTAAATGTGATGTGTTTGTATCATTTAATATTAGCAGGTGGTCGGGATAACAAACAAAATATTCGCGGGTAGGGTTCTCTTAATTATTTCATATCATAATTCCCATAGTGATGGCCTAACCCCACCTAGACCCAGCGGGTGTCGCCACCCCGCGGTTAAAACGGGTAATTAAAAGCACCGAATTGAGCTAATTATGTTTGCCGTAACGCCCCGGTCTCCCCGCAGCGGCCACTGCGCTTTGATTAAGTTTTAGCTTCATAATTATCGTTTAATTTATTGAATAGAGCTCTAGTATTTCCAGAATCTATGATTTCACGTTATGTTTTTGTTGCGACTGTGACTGTTTAAAATTCGTGTGATAAATACCCATTTCAAAATATAGGTATATTTCAAGCTGTGTACAGTTAATAAAAATTCTTCTTCTTATCTTTTTTAATATTTCAAAGTATGTCAAACTTTTTTGAAGCAGTACTTGTGATTTAAATTGATATAACGGTTATATGTAGATAATGAATTATTTTACAATAATTTTCGTAATATTATCTTTTTTTTGCAACCAATTTTCTAGATTATTGCTGCCACCGTTGTGTGGGTAATAATATTAAAAGTATCTTGTAACATTTGAATGTTCTAACAAGATGGTGGCTCCCTTGTTAGAACTTGCCATGGAGTTTCTGCGACATCTCAGAATTCATGCTCCGTGGTATTATTTCCTCTCTAATTCACTTGTGCATAATAACCGGACTATATTACGTAAAACACCACCAATTTTACAAAATATAGAATCAAATAACAGAGTTATGGATAAAGTATAAAAAGCATTAACATGACAGACAGATCTTGCCAAAAACTCGACGATTGATACTGTCAATAATGATAACGGATAACGGATGATCGACAGCAGAATAATTATGTATTGTAATGTGTTGTCCGCGTAGGCCGGAATTGATACGAACACCGCCTTTACCGCCGTCCCCACCGCCGGCATCGTCGGCGCCGCTCGGTCCTATACCCGTTGGCTCGCCATCCCCGGGGCTGCTCATCAACGCGCCGCTCCCGGACAGCCCGGAGCCGACGCTCGTACCACTACCATCGTTAGTTCCGCTACCACCGTCGCCGCCGGCTCCTGCGCTCGTGCCGCTACCAAGCCTACCGGAGTTGCCGGCCTTGCCGCCTCCTACCACCGAGGCGACGGTCACCATTACTATTGTTACTGTGAGTACTTATTCTACTCAGGCTAATTTACATTTTCTAATGTTTACTTTTTAATGTTTGAATCAATAAAAATACGATTTCTTAAATATGTCTTTTCACTAATCTATGTATATATGAATTAGATCAAAGTGTTTATTGGTTGTCAGGTTTAATCACTGGAACAGCTGAACCGATTTTGACTCGATTTTTACGCCACTTTTGTAATATTACATATGCCACATATAATTCTGCCTCTTTGTAGGAAAAAAGCGACAATAATAAAATTTCAGAAAGAAAATCCGGTAAAAGTGTTTAGTGGTTAATTGATAACGAGAAAATGGCAATAAACAAAAATAAAAACGCGACCCATAATGAATCCAGATGATACGAAACAGTAAGGCCATTTTCAGGAGGACGAAGTGACTAGTCGTAGATATAATAAATGTTAAATCATCTTTAAGTATTAATAAATTGTTCAATGTACATGATATTTTAAAGAATCAAGTAGGGTTTTAATCGTAGATTCGAATGGGTATTTTGAGAGTCGTAGTTCTTCAATATTAACTTTGTATTGAATTTGTCCCCGTCGACTTGGAACTTCCTCTATGTAGAATTCATTCTCAGTGAGTCCCGAGTATACCTGTGTCGTCGTCAATACCGTCAAGCGTAGTAGTTACATCATAGTTTTCGTCCCCAATGGTTCCGAATTTGTTGTGTTTAGAATTCGTCCCCGACGACTCCGAGTCTGCCTACGTCGACGTCAACGCCATCGAGCGTCGCGGTGACGTCGACGGTGGTCACCTCGACGGCACAGGCGACGGTGACGATGTCGGTGCCGTCGCCCGCGAGCGCGCCCTCACCCGCGCCGTCCCCCGCGCCGCCGACACCGCAGCCCGCACAACCGCCGACGCCGACGCAGCCACCGCCGACACCGGAAACTGGTCAGTCCATTCTCATCTCTAATTACTGTTTACAGTTTTTGGCGGGATCTTAGTCTGTCATGTAGTGGATTTTATATTTTATTCATAATCTTGTGTTATTTGACTCTATATTTTGTAAATTTGGTGGTGTTTTACGTAATATAGTTAGTTTATTATGCATAAGTGAAGTGCATGGAAAATAATACCACGGAGCATGAAATTCAGAGATGCCACAAAAACTCCCTGGAAGGTTCTAACAAGATATCCATCAACTTGTTAGAATAATGAAAAGAATAATGAAATAATCACACGACGCTTGTAATATTATTGTACTATACCGAACTGTACTGCACTGAAAAAAAAACATTGACACTGGCAAGTGCTACTGCGGAGCTAAAACAAGAATAAGAAGAATTACTGTTTCTTGTAGCTCCTTGTCCACCAAAGATTAACACTTGGACTATTCGTAAATCATAAAGATTTAAGCTCCATACAAACGAATGTAGATCTCATGAGGCATATATCAACAGATTCTTGGCAGTATAAACGAACCTGATTTATTTATTACTGAGATATATATTACAAAACATTGAGAAGTAACAAATTATATTTTTATATCTGTACGAATTTTCTTTACTAAATTACGAAATTCACATTTTTTATGATGACGTGAAAAGAATAAAATAAAAAACACGATTTGCCGTTTAGTGATACGGGTCTTTAAAATCAGCCGATGGGGTTAAGGGTATACGCGCACTAAGAACTTTTATCGCAGCGGTCCGAGATAAAATTACCGCAGCGGCGAAAAGTTTGTAACAAACCACAGGCCACAACGTTTGATCATTTTTTGTAATATTATTTAAATTATAATTATTCAATTATAAAAGTAGAAATATATTATTACTTCTACTAAATTCATTTTGATACAGATTCATTTATGTCCTAGTGCGTGATTCCCGCAATTTTTGTTTTTTTTTTTGCCGCGCGTCAAAATGTCGCGGATTTTTCGCGTAATGCATATTTGTCTATAATTTATAGTAATTATGTACTTCAAAAATTTTACGAGTATTCAAAATCATCTCTTGTATAATGTTGGTCTTTTGTTAGTCTACTGAAAACATGATCATTTTTAAGACTAAGTGATATCTATTACTTACTTCGTCTGCTTCGTTGATTACTATGTAAAAATGATAATATCTTAAAATTCTAATAACTTTGTATTAAATGAAGGTATTGTGACAATTTTTTAAATTAAAGACCAAGTGTCTAATGAGAAATAAAAAATGATTGAAATCTATCGAGTAGTTTTTGAGTGATGTGCGGACAACTTTTACCATTTTATTTATATAGATTTTTTGTGTTATAAAACGATAAGGTTGGACTATGGTTCGAGACGTTAGAAAGGTAATCAGGAAATTAAAATGTAATTGGGAAGAACATGGTACAAAGGAGAGTGATAGTAGGTAGACTGGAAGTATTGACATAGTGGTGTGGTATTTATGACACCATACATCCGGCGACCACTAGCCGGTTAAGTCTCAAGACCGAGATGAGTAGCTTAAAAGATCTCTAAACAAAAGTGAGTGATTAGTGAAAAAGATTATGCTGAAATGTATTTTTATGTCATAATGTTATGGTTCTAGTATTAACTATTATTTCATTGGCTGTAGCCTGCTAAATCTATAAATTTTATTATAGTCGATTCGGGTAAGAATCCCATTACTGGGTCAAAGGTAATACTGAACACAGGTATAAATCACCAGGTCAGGCAATGGACGTATTGATTATTATAAACATCGGGAAATTCATAGTTTTCTATTTTTTTTTCCGCATACAGTGATATTATTACAGGCACATTTCCAATATTCAGATGTTTTCTTTCACCGTTAGTCGAAGAATTAAAAAAAAAACCTTGGGTATGCGTTTGGCTTATGTAATCGATACTAAAGTGGTAAAAAAACACGTTAACCATTTGACTTCTATTGTTTGTTTGGATTAACTTCCAAAAAAGCTGAACCCGTTTTGATAACAATTTCATTACTTAATAGAAGACTTTTTATAAACTCTTTAATTACGATTTTATAAAACATTCAAGGAATAATGATGTCCAGGTTCACGAGGCACCAATTACTTATTCTTGATATGAGTACTAGACTTCTTGATTCTTGTTGCTTGTAAAAGTATTTGCTTTATATTTGATAAAATTTAATGAATTTATTGAATGCATTTAATCAATCATATAATGTCGTGTATAACATAAATTTATATTTGTAGCGTCCAAATATACGTTTATTTTTTATCTATTGTAAAAATTCCGATTTGTTAATATAACGGTTTCAAATAATACCAAATAAAACGAACCTCTTTAATTATTAAACATTTATTATAATAACGATTAAAACTAAAACTCTTGTAACCTAGAATCAAAACTTTAAGCTCATTTTGAGATCACACGAGCAATACTGATATGTGCGGATTCACTACACTACGATGTTGTTTGTATATAACGTTGTATCGGCGGTTCAGTTCGCCGCGTTCGAAGTAGACGGTTGTGGGAGTGCGTCACGCGAACTCGCACCGTTCTGTTCCTCCCCGTGGCATATCTTACGGTGCTTGTGGACGAAGTAGTAGGAGGGAAACTTGGAACCGCATGTCTTGCAAGGGTAGTAGTGAACAGTCGTGCGCTGGGACTTTCTGTGCCGACACCACTCGCCCTCCGGTGAGGTTTCACGCCACGCGACGTTCAGCACGCGGCTGAACCTGACGGGGCCGTCGCAGCAGGCCACGTCGAGCACGGTACTCGGTTGACGTTTCTGTGGCTCTTGGGGTTCGATCCGTTCGACGTCCAGTTCGCTGGAGGTTGTCGATGAGGGTGATCTCGGTGGTGGTGGTGGTGGGGTCGAAGGTGGTGATGGTGCTCTCGCACGTCGCGGTACAGGCCGGTGCGCGCCGGGCGGCGGTGCGGGTCGCGCCACACACGGACTCGGTCCGAGCCACGCGCGGTATAACGACAACATGCTCTCGTCGCGGTCGCTCGCTCACTGCGAGAGTCGCGCTTCTCGCGGACGCTTAAATAATATCGCGATATTCATGATTAGTTTGAGGTTACATTGTAAAGTTTTCTTTTTAATTTTTGATATTTAATCCTATATAACTAACATCGAGGGTCTATTGGCGGAATCATAGTTTCTCATATAGTGGACTATAAACCATAAATTCTGAGATGCCACAAAAATTCCATGGGACGTTCGTTTTAACGAGGAAATCATCGTCTTGTTAAAAAATTGGTACTATTACAAGTAACTTGCAGTATTATTTACCTACACGACAATAGCAGTAATAATCTAGAAGATTGGTTGCAAAAAATAAAACTGTTATGGAACTGAATCTATGGAAAACTGTCGTGTGTTTTTTTAACAATGTTTTTATGTACTAAGATAGATATATAAAGTATGATGCATTTTACATATCAAGCTTATACTAAACAGTTATTTGGGTGTGAGCATATATATACGTCTGTGAATGTGTATGCATGTATTGTAAACACATTTTTAGTAATAAAATAAATAAAAATATAAGGAGTCTTAATTTGACAACGTCAAACGATACGCGTCAACCTAATAACGCGCGAATAGGGTCTATGATATAAATTACTAGCTTTTACCTGCTTTTTCCTAGTACTAGTGTAGATTTAAACTATCCGTCAGGGAGAGCATTATTTTTTGGATGAAAGACACCCTTTTTTGTATAGCTCAAACGTGTATATAAAATTTCATGATGATCGAGTGAAATAATTCAGACGTGAAAACATCGCAAACAAACAAACTCTCGCTTACATATTTGTTATTAGTTAGGAGTACCAATTAAACGATCGTTCGGGTAGTAGTAGAGATATATGAATTTCTTTTTTTAACAAAATACGTAATAAATGCTCCGCAGAACGTCTTAAGGTTCTCGGTAAAATGATTTGTTGAATATTCATCCCCTTGACAATAAGTGGTGTACAGCGAACGGTCTCTGACTTGGCAAACACTTAATTCACTTAAGGGTCCCACCGCGGCTTTCTCACAGACTTTGAATATAACCGACCTTAAATAGAGGTACCGTTTCGCTCCGAAATATATTATTAATACTTTAATTTAATTATACGCCGTTGTGGTAGTTTTTAATTAATTGGAAAATTGTCTATGTCAAAAGTAGTCACAATATGAGCATAAGAAAAGAAATCGAAAGATATGTAGATAACATGTACAAACTACAATGAAGATGCACATTATGCATCGCTAGATGGCGCTTTACTTGAAGAGTTTGATGCTCGAGACTAGTGTCTAATGTCGGCTATCTCTTAGGATAGTGGCCGCGTTCATTGTATACATTTATTGTTAATATGTTTGTACACGAAATACCTTTAACATTTACCCGATGAGGCCTCCCACGGCAGCGGCTCAAGCCTAGGTTCGATCCCTCGGTAGGGAGCCCTTGAGTGCGTTGCTTGCGCGATACGGTGACACACAAATATACATCACTGCTACAACATTACACGATCACCCCCACACACGTGCACGCCTACACGCTTACACATGAAAGTGGAAAGGTTTACTTTTTTTTCCCTTATCGAACTGAAAAACTCTCAATTTTCCGATAATAAATATATGGAGGAGTTGTTGAGGCGTGTATGCTTGGTACACATATACGTTTCAACAACTCATATATGGGTCATGGTCATACATGGCTAGGTAAGCTAAGTTGCGATTTTGCATGCAACAGGCAACAGCCAAGCCGAGGTGTGGCGTGGACCCTTGAGCTGGTTGCCAAAATAAAATCGGCTGAGTGCCTTAAGCTTTAGTAGTCCGGTGAAGCTGTTAAGACCTTGCTGGGTCAATAACGCAGTCATTTCGAAAAAAAAAACCTTTAACATTTATTGATTAACTTGAAATCTTGCAGTAAAAACATATTACAATTTTCAGTATCTATTCAGAATATTAATTAAAATATGTAAAAAATAATAAGAGTAAAACGTTGTCCTTGTTACTTCAGGAATTAGTGAAATAATTGACCTTGTAATTAACACACACTTCGATTTGAAAACTCCGGCAACAAGCGTATATCGTTGTTCATATAAATATTTAATTATTTATCTTATATATTAGTTACGCCTGCGACTTCATCCGCGTGAAACATTATGTTAAAAAAACAGTGATTAATAAAATCATCTGAATGTATTAAGTCCATTTATATTTGAGTTTTTGACGGGGTTTTAGTTTGTCATGTAGTGGATTTTATATTTTATTCATAATCTTGTGTTATTTGAGTATATATTGTGTAAATTTGGTGGTGTTTTACATAATATAGTTAGTTTATTATGCATAAGTGAAGTGAATGGAAAATAAATAACACGGAGCATGAAATTCTGAGATGCCACAAAAACTCCCTGGAAGGTTCTAGCAAGGGATCCACCATCTTGTTAGAATATGGATTCACACGTTGCTTAATATTGGAATGATCACACGAAGCTTGTGATATTATTGACTACGTGATAATGGCAGTAATAATCGAAAAGATTGATTGCCAAAAATAAAGTAAAAAAAAAAAAGTCCATTTATATATCAACTTTTCTCTCGTACTGATGTCGCGTCGTCATTAAAAGTACAATAACTTTGGATAGGTGATTGAATGTTACTCGAAGATATGCTTTATGATTTTGCTGAAGACGTTTTATTAGTATTTTAGAAGTGATGCGTGTCCAAACAAACAAACAAACAGACAGACAGGCAGACATTTCTAAAACTGATTGAAATGTATTTTATTAGTTATTCTTCGACACTTGTAACATTTTCTTTTATCAAAATCCTACAAATTACTATCACATTAGATTTATATTCTTATTATATACATATATAGATTTCCCGTGGATTTGTTTCCATGTCTCTCTACAAAGCATGACGTCGCCCTCCACCTTGGGATTCGTTGAATAGACGTTCCACGAACGATTTCTCCCGTAGCACTGATAATAATAAGCCAGTATAATATTTATTTAAGCCGCTCCCGCGAGATCCACAGACGTCTCTGTCTGTTGCGGTCCTTTAAAAAAATCACGAAAATAGATGGATATTCTTCGGTTTATGTATACACTTATATATATATTTTTATAGGTTTATATATTACGGACAGAGGTTATATTCGTTGAGAAAAGTAGTATAACTCGGTTTATACCATAATGTATTACTAAATATTTAACAATGTTATTCTAATCATGTTTGTGGAATCGATCATGGACAAATAAGTTATCTTTATTTTAACAAAGCCCATGTGGCGTTCCTGTGACTAAAACCCTTTTCATCGGGGTACGACTAAGCATCTGTACTGACAGTGATACTGACGGTATGCATACTAGGTATGGCGATCCTTGATCGATCCGAATCGTGGTCTGCGGAATCAATGAATTAATTAGTAATCAATATGCAAATATCGATCTCTTGTTTTTTTATTTTCTTTTGAAGTTTTTTTTTATTACACATATTATTAAAATTATTGTATACCTTAAAATAAGAAAATGACAATTTAATAGTTGCATTTAAAATAAAAATATCACAATAGGAAAAATCGATTCACGGTCTCATAGTGTCAGATATTGATTCACTGGATCGATGCGAAATTTAATATCCAATTAAAATTAACAATTTTTGTATGCCTAAAAATCGATTATTTCATTAATCGATTTCACATCACCATCCCTAATTCATAGTGCAATGCAAAACATATGATTACTGATAGATTTACAATATGTCATCAGCTACCTTCGTCACGTGTCGAGATGTAAAACTCCCGGTAACTGGTTGATTCCTTAACGTGAATTAAAAGAAATTCACGGCAGAGTTTATTAGTAGTGACGCATTCAAATTTTAATATATTACCATCCCTATTAACACCTCATTTGAAAAAAAAAAACACTCAAACTGCGTGCAAGGTTTTTCTATTACCGCCTTAGCCTCCTTCAGACCAAATGTGACAAAGTAATTCATATATAAATTTAAAAATAAATGAATAACGATTAAATAATGGAATATATGATTGAAACATCATCGTTTAATCCCCGGTGTCAGGTGTCACTGTAGTTGGTAATCCCCTCGGTCGGAGTTGAAAAGACGACTCTAGGTACAACAAACACAGGGAATTTTAAATCAATCGGTTACCATTCGCAGCGCTCGCTCAACGAGATTACGGGACGATCCCCTAGCATTTGCTGATGCTGTGTATTGTTGTCTAATCAATTATCCGGATTTAGTTCCCAAATTAATTGTTCACGACTTTAGCTCTAAATTTGTTTTTTTTTCTCTATTGTTTTGAACGATAGTTTCAACGCTGTTATGATATGGTCAATGTTGTAAGATTTTTCTCTAACGTAACTCTACTGGAATATTTCAATATACGTCGTTGGTAAATTTTCAATTTGAGAGTATTATTAGTTACATGTAAGAGATATGCTATTATTGCATTCGGATGTGCCGATTTGTAGGGATAACAATGAATAGAAATTTATGGATATTTGAAATTCTCACTATATCGCTATAGAGAACGCTAACTAACCCGATCCTGCAGTCTTTGCAATTGTCGGCTTCAAGCTCATGCAGATCCGCCAGCACGGTGTCATGGCAGCGATATTTGGGCTAACTAACAATATGGATGTACCAGTTGTTAATACCAAATATGCTGTTTTGACCTCGTCCGTCATCTATCTCCATTCTCAGCATTTTGACCGAATTATCTAAGTTTATGAGATTTTATTTCGTTAATTCGTTTTTAATTTGCCCATCGAATTTTTATTTTTCTCTACTAATAGCTGGATACATTTTATAAGTTTTAGCGTTTCGCCACAATCACATGTGATGGATATAAAGTGTAGCTGCTGGAATACAACAATAGGCTTTTGACGCCGGAATTTCATCTTGAAGGTAGTGGCTAACCAGATGGACTTAGAGTTAACCATACAACCTTGCTGTGGTTTGGTCACGATTTTTCTTCATCGAAAAGTCATATTCGAGCGCAAGAATTTATACCTACGTCGAAGAACGCGGTGTCTGAACACTCTATGAACTAAACCATCATCGCTTTATTATATTGATTTATTTGATTGCACACGCGAAATATGGAGAGATTCAATAATTGTTACCGACTTCGCGGTCTTGCCCGAAATGAAGTGAGAAATCCTTTAACTAAACTCGTAAGATCGGTCTTGATCTAAAAGTGCTGCTGACTAAGCACCTATTCGACAATAATGTATACAGTCGGGGGATATAACAGCTTCAAGCCGATTCCCTTACCTTTATTTTAATGTTCAGGTCTCATAACCTCACATAAGGACTCTACTTTCTAAAATTTATATTTAAATCTTAATTCCAAAAAAATTGTACCCCTATCTATGCTTATATGTATTTGATATTCTCACAAACTAGTGATTAATATAATTGCTTATAAGTAAATTTTATTATACAGATAAATAATTCTTATGTAAAAAAATAATAAAAAGAAAACCCAATATAGACAAACAAGTGTTCATGTTTTGGTTAAATCTGCGATCCTGCGACTTGTTTATATTCTGGAACGTGTTTGTGCTAACAGACGTAAGCGGGGGATAGCTCGTTAAATTGTCACGCTCGAAGGCGTTCAGTGCTGTCGCCCGCGCAAATATACGCTCTGTATACACCGCGATACACGTGCGACCGTTCACAATAATATATGAATTGTTTATTGTGTCTACACGCGAATATTATTTACATTATAATATACTTTTGCACGTTGAACAAGTAACGAAGATTTTGTTTTTCTTTTTGTCTCAAACTATTATCTAACTCAAAGAAAGATATATTGTGGTTCACGGTATTTTTAATACTTTTTGATGGATAAGTTAATGTATCTCTTACTAATCATAAGGTCTATAAAGGATTTGACTCGGAAACCGATTTATCTAATCTATCTAATACGAGCAATTCTTGTATAAAAATTATATCAGGATCTTGGAAACGGCGTCATATATTTCCATGAAACTTAATATGTAGATAGTTTCGGGGAGGATAATAAATATTCATAGAAAACTTTTTTAACTGAGTTTTCAGGCAATACAATATAAAGGTAAAAATCGCAGGCGCTGCCAAACAAAAGATATATATATATATACATATATATATATATATTATTTTTTTGTAAAAAAAAAATGCTAATTTTATAAGGCAAACCTAACAGTTTATTTTAATTTAAAAATGTTTTTTAAAGAACCGAGCTAGGCTCGGTCGCCCAGGTTACTATTTTTTAATTGAATTGTTTTAAATTTGGATCTAACTATTATTGATATATTAGAGAAAATACATAAATTATTAACGATGTAAGGAAGTGTCTTTTATTACGATTCTCATTTCGTAGACTGACGATTTTATTGCAAGGAAATATTTTCTTGTTCCAAACCGGCTGTTTTGTATTGAGAACAAAGACACACGATAGAATGAGAACTGGTATCACAGGGAACCGGTTTGATAAACATTGTTTGTAAAACACATATAAAAAATACGACAAAAAGCCAACGTGCTATGGTGTTCCCAGATGCTCACTCATCCAAGTACAAGTTGCTTAACTTCGGTGATCGGACGAAAAATGGTTATTTCAACATCCTACCCGACACAGTGTTTACCCCCACCACTTTTCGTCACACAAATAGGATGCGGTTCTGAATTTAAATCCTTCCTATAAGCCGTTTCACTTCAAAATTAAAAATCTTTTGTGAAATTATTACCCAGAGGAGCATAGGACGAGCAAGCCGAGTTTATTATTCGAACAAATAAATATTTTGTACAGGTAACTGAGCAGAATTAATCAATATAAAATAATTGAAATATTAATTCATTTTTTAAGTAATGAATTGTATAAGTATGGGTGTGGGAAGCGCTGAGGGGAGTGGGGTGCACAGCGAACTTGTGTAAGTAAGCGTTTACAGAGCGCAGTTCAAATAAGCGCTCGGGAGATGAGTCTAACTGGATACCAATTAGTACTCGTGCAAATATACGTTAATTGCTGGAGATATTTATAGTCTATAGAATACAACGATGTAAAATTTCTAGGTATTACTTGTGAATTGGGTATATTTTTGCTACGTTTTATACCTCTATAATGTATCGATTAAGAATAAAGAGGTAAATTAATAACTTTTGGTTTATTAAAGTAACAATATCTCGTCGCAAAATTGTATTGTTTAGAAAATCGGACATACAATGAGTGATAGTTAACTACATGTTTTATTCTGGGTACATTAAGCGTCTTTTTTACTATTCATAATATATGTAGGTCCTATGTTATAAAGGTAAGCATTTTTCACTAGTGTACTTATAGGTTCGTAAATAATTCCAATGGAAATTCTCTAGTGTGTGGTTTTTTCATATCGATTCACTCCAAGGATTTTTTCGGGATTGCTAATCCAACGATCATTTACAAGGCCTTTTTTAACAATACATTTTGGAGGTTTTTTTTTGCTAGAGTTTGGTCTGGCATGTAGTGACTTTTGTATTTCATTCATAATATTGTGTTATTTGACTCTCTCTTATGTAATATTGGTGACATTCTTCACAATATAGTTCGTATATTGTGCACGAGTTAAGTGGATAGGAATGAATACCACGGTGCATGAATTCTGAGATGCCACACAAAACTCCATGGAACTTCATGGACTCCATGAAAAAGTAGGGTGCTACCATCTTGTTAGAACACTGAAATTATCACAAGAAACTTGTAATATTATTATCCTATCAAAAACATTAATGTGAAATGAGAGCAAAGATCAAAAGAAGTGAGATCTAAATAGTTGTGAAGTTCAAATTTCAGGACTGAAATTTATATATAACAACATAAAATATTTTATAACAGCTTAAAATATCATTTCTTCTGATAACCTAGGATAATATATTGAACCCTAAGGTCTGACTTGACTGGTTTGAATAGTTTTTGAGTTATGAGGAGTTCGAAAGTGGCTCACAATGGTTCGTGTACTGTACAGTACTGTTCGCCATTCTGTTAGCTTGAACTTGGCGTGACACTTGATGGCGATAATAATGTAGAAGGTTTGTGGTCAAAATAACAACAATAAATTTATTTTGTCAGTATCGATATTTATTGATTGATTGACAATTCCCCAGTTTGATATAAATGTATTGCTCATGTGATGTATATTAGCTATAAACTACACTTAACTAATCCGCCGGATACGGTTCATCTAATACGTATTATGTGAAACTGTGAACTCGTTTACTTTATAGTTCCGTAGCGTTTCGTACAAACTGAAACTGCATAGAATACATGACAACTAAACGGACGAGCTAATTGGACTCTGTTAAATCTGCGGGTCCCAGCGCGGTGTGCGCTTCGAGCGGTGCATATCTCTTTAAATATTGAATCAGCAACGTTGCGCTTTACCGTTAGTTACCGACCGTTCATTCGTTACTATATATTGTAACTATACGAGAAAGGCATTATAGTCGCATATATATAAAGATTAGTCTCATATATATATAAAGATACAATTTTGCATTAAAACATAATGATGAAAATAAGTAGTTAACTTGTATTTTCGACAATACATGTAAGTTGAATACACGATTGTGCCCCATACACTTGCACGCTTACACACTTACACATAAAAGTGGAAGGGTTTTATTTTTTTCCCTTATCGAACTGATAAAAGTTTCGAAATTTTCCGACAAGAAATATATGTAAGAGTTGTTGAAATATGTATGTTTGGTACACATATAAGTTTCAACGACTCATACATATTGAATAGTTAGTTAGCTAGGTTAACTAAGATATATAGGTCGCGAATTGCATGTAACGGGCAACAGCCAAGCCGAGGTGTATCGTTCACCCTTGAGCTAGTTGCCAAAAATAAAATCGGCTGAGTGCTTTAAGCGCTCGCCTTAGTAGTCCGGTGAAGCTGTTAAGACCTTGCTAGGTCAATAGCGTAGTGTGGCCCTCGACAAGACTGAGGCCCTAATGTTCCATGGGCCTCGGAAGGGGCCACCTCCGGGGGCCCACATAGATGTGAAGGGAGCCCGTGTCAGGGTGGGACCCGGATGAAGTATCCGGGCCTCACCCTGGACGGACGCTGGCGGTTGGAGCCCTATTTCAAGGGGCTCGGACCGCGCATAGTTGGGGCGGCAGCGGCGCTCGGACGACTCCTCCCCAATACGGGGGGCCGGGTGCCACCTGTCGTCGCCTATACATGGGAGTCATGCGGTTCATGGCCGCCTACGGGGCACCGTTATGGGTGGACGCTCTCAACGCCACCAATATCCGTGCGTTGCGAGCCGCGCAGTGTACTGTGGCGTTGAGGGTGATACGGGGTTACCGGACGGTGCCCTCTGCGGCGGCCATGGTGTTGGCCGGCTCTCTTCCCTGGGCGCTGGAGGCGGAAGTGCTTGCCGCCGTATAAAACTATACGGCGGCTAAGAAACAGATGGGAGAGCCTCTAGCTCCCGGGAACTAGAGTAGAGAAGGAAGTACGAGAGAGGGTTGAGAATGGAGAGGTGGGGGCGGGACTTGGTGGACGCGCAGTACGGGCGATATACTGTCGACGCCATCCGACCGGTCCTGCCCGAATAGTGCAATCGACGATGGGGCTCCCTGACGTTTCGTCTGGTGCAGGTGCTGACCGGGCACGGGTGCTTCGGTTGGTACCTGTACCGGATAGCACGCAGGGAGCCGACCGCCGTATGCCATGAGTGCGGCATTGAACCGGACACCGCGCAGCACACGCTTTCCAAATGTGCTGCGTGGGAGGAGCGACGCCGCATTCTGGCTGCGGTGGTGGGTGATGATCTCTCGCTGCCGAGCGTCGTCAAAGCCATGCTCGGCAGCGTGAGCACGAGAATGTGTGGAATGTAGTTGCCTCCTTCTGTGAGGAGGTCGTCTCGCAGAAGGAGGCGGCGGAGAGGGTTCGCGAGGAGGACCCGCTTTGCAGTTCTCTCCGCCAAAGAAGAACTGGAGGAGGAGGCGCCAGTTCACGCGCCTTCTCCCGTCACCATAGCTGGACCTAGGGGAGGTGGGTCGGAGGCCCCATCTTCCCATTGCACAGGTCCGGCGGACGAGAAGGAGACGGCCGGTGTGTACCCGGCTTTTTCCTTACAAGACAAAAGGCCTGGCGGCGGCACTTCTGCTGCTGGGCCACACCGCTGGGGCGGTACGATGAAGTCTATAGAGATCTCGTGCCGCCCCAACCATAGCGGAAGACGTACACCGTGGGGTTTAGTCCGTTAAGGGATTTCCCCACGTAAAAAAAAAGGTCAATAGCGTAGTCAGTTCGAGAAAAAAAACGTAAGTTGAAACAAAGATATAACCCTAAGTAAGGCTCAAATTCTATGGTTAAGAAACCCGGAAATGGATTACATTGAGGGATAATTTATAATTACACCTCGAGACTTTTCATACTGAGTTAATTTATCTTCGGTACTAGTCGAATTCTATCTCCTCGATAATAAAGCAAGAGAATTTAGTCTAGATAGAACAACATGATATGAAATAAATATGTCACAAACCTACAGATTAAAGGGGTTTCGTTTCATAGCGCGTATAGATTTTTTAAAGTTGCTCATTTGATGATTACCTTTCATTTTAAATAAATGGATAATTTCTTAAAACGGTGACTATTTTAAAGTTCACATATTTTGCTCAGTACACAACTAGGTTTTTTCGAACTGACTACGCTATTGACCTAACGGGCCTTTACTGCTTCGCGAGAATAAACCACAACTAGGTGTACACATAAGTCACTACAAAATGTTTGTATTAAATGGGTGCCGTGTCTACTTACGGCTGTCATTACTTTTTGTCTACAATAAAAGTATAATAAATATAACAAGACGGTCAACATCATTTGCATCCGCGTTTTGTCCGGAGTTTATTCCCTAGTCAGCTTCCCGTCCGTGGGGAGGCGGTGCTGCACACGGTGTTGCCAACCTTAATGATTTATTACAACATTTTGGGAATACATTTTGTCTGATTTTTTATATATTCATTGTTTTGGGTTTTTTTAATTAATACTTTTTGTTAATATATTACTGACTTTTTTAAACGTTTTTAAATTATCGTCAACTTTTTATAACGTATTATGCTGAACTTATTAAGCATGGGATAAGGTTTAGTACAGGAAATATATTTGTACTTGCTTATAAACAGTTACAGGCAACTATCAGATGAATTACGTACGTGTTTACTATTTCATATAATAAAAAAATTGAAAAGTAAAGTTAAAGTATTAATGATATGAGCCAGTACTCTCTTTTGACTCACATTTGTATTATTGGGAAGTTTAATAATATGTCCCAATTTTTCAATACTCTAACACGCTATATATAAAAGTATCGGTCCACGACAAATTTGCATTCTAAACCTACTAGTTAACCACGCTGGCATTAGAAAATATGTTTAGTTTATATTTTTATGGATTTAAGCTGGTAACCCTTTCAGTGTCAGGTGTATCGCGAGGCTTCGTTAATATTCTAGAAGGCAGTGATTTACGAATGAGTTCGCTAATCCGGTGAACGCTGCGTTAATGCGACACAGATCTGATTAGCAATTGATACATTATTAACGGATAATAAATATGTAATTATATACATTCATACTATTTATGCCTTGTTTGTGACTAATGAAGGTATTTAAAATACTGTAATGATATTTTTGTCTTGGTCTTGATATGGGTAACGATTAAAAAGCAACTAGAATTGTCGCAGAACTGGCCTACGAGTACTGTCTGTCTGTGTACTGTCTGTCGAGTACTGTACTGATATGTCGGATATAAAATTGTGGACCTTGTTTTTATTCTTTTATTTTTTAATTTCAGATCATAAATTTCATGGTTTAATAAAAAACGGTTCCTACAAATAAAAAAAAATATTCAAAACACATTGTACACAAGAGTTATGATTATACGATACCTAATTTGTTATTTTTTAAAGTTTTGTTATAAATTACGTATTTCGTTAAGCTTTTACTGCTAATAGTCTGTTGACCTTGTGCCTCCTGAGGTCTACATTCGTTTGTCTGGGGTTTCAACCTTTATGGTTTTCGACAGTCCAGGTGTTAAGACATGTACAGTTAATGTAGTATGATGGAAGAGCTGATAGATGGCGCTTAATTCTAATCTGACGATAATATTACTACTGCACGCACAATCGATTTTTGCCTTACCGCGATATTTGTGGTTTCTCATGAAAATAAATTATATTTTTTCTTTAATAGCTGTGACAGAGAGAATAGGAACGCCGTCGTCGAGTACGACGGTGACCACTACGACGGTGACAACGACGTCGTCGAACTGTGCCGTATGCAATACGCCCGGGGCGACTAGGACAATATCCAGGTCGAGGACGATACACTATGGACTTAAGGTATATTATTGTATTTACTAACTACATCGCTTTTAGAAACAGTTAAATTTGCTGGTTTATAACCAACTATGACATGGAAACTACTATAATAGTATTAACTGAATATATTAATTGATACTTCCATGACTCACTTCACGAATTTATTTGATTCTGATTTATTTGATTTATTTGAATTCATGCCATGCTTGTTGTAATCCGAAAGAATAAAAATCTTTTAATAGTTTCTTAATGTCTTACCATAGACACGTATCGTTAAAATTTTGATTTTGATTTTGAATCTAGTGTATATCCGCAAAAATTTAGATAAACTGTATTTAGTAAAAGCCCGACAATAATTTAAATATTAGGAAGAATGATAAGTTGGTCATTCTGTGTTCCAAACTGATTTTCCCGATAGTAACTTCAAGTACTAGGGTGGATCAATATATAAACGACGGTGATGTCAAGAAATGACATCTTTCTCAGTGTATCCACCAAGAATGAATGCAGATGACTGGATTGTCTATCCAAACCGGTAGTAGTTCTGATGTTCGTAGGCACCTACTTATAATCTAAATTGAATTTTTCCGGCTCGAAGGAAGTAGTGAGTTATGATACTGTTAGAGTGAGTTGACGCTAAGTTGTCTGTTCGAATTGGTGGTAGTTTTAAATTTCGTAAGCGTCTTCTCAGGGCCAAAATTGAATATTTTGATTTTTATCCGGCTCGAAGGACCGAAAGGTTAACAGAAATAGTGTCATGGTATTGTTAAAGTGAGTTGATGGTGTTGTGCAGGAGGAGGCGGTGGGCGCGCGGGTGTGCGAGGCGTGCCACTGCCGCTGTGTGCGGTCGCGATACACGCGGTGCCCGGTGCCGACATGTCCGGGGCCGCGAGTGCGGGCGAAGCGATTGAGACACTTGCCGCCGCGGTGGCACGACCTCTCCCTACACCTCAAGAAGCCTATCATGGACGAGTTCCGTTAGTATTTCTATTTTTTTAAATCATTTGTCATTCGATGTCTCACATTGGAAACAAAATTTAAGCCGGTTACAAAATGGATACGAAACGCAAAAAAAAAATAATTGAAAAATCTGATTACCGTATATACCTTCATATCTCTTTCATTAAATGTTGTTACTTTCATATTGCAAAGGAACGCTTAAATTTTATTTATGTTTATAGAATTAAAACGTTGTGCACAATTTGTAATAAAATTTGAGACACAAGTTCAATACCTTTTTTTTTACGATTGATGACAACGATGAAGTCACAGATACGTTGCCGGGACTCGAAAAGGAGTAAGCTTGTCTTTCTTGACAGTTTGTAAATCATATTGGTCTGAAGACGTCCTTGACGTATAGTCATTTGAATTGTGTAATTACTAATCTATTATGTATCTGTAATAGTATATTTTTAATAAAAATGAAATATGCTCATAAAATGATTCGTATAAGTTGTGGATACTTGGTGCTTTGCGAATAATGTATATTATATTTACAGAAATACCGGCTGAGTTGAGCAAGTGTTGCCTGACGTGCCTAAAGCGGATAACGCGTCGGCTGGAGAGCACGGGGGCGGGGGCGGGGGCGGGCGCGGGCGAGGGTGGCGCGCCGGACCCCAGCGAGGAGGAGGCGGCGCGGTTCCGCACGCTGCTGCGCGACCACGGCACCGCCTGGGACCGTATCGCCGCGCTCAGCGGACGCACGCCCGCCAGTCTCAAGGCCTTCTACTTCACCTATAGGTACTTACATCATCTAATGAATAACCCCGCTTTCCACCCTTATTGTAATTCTTCCTGTTTGCAACTTTACTTGTGACACTTTCTCTATTGGTCTCAAATCGTGTATTTTTGAGTAAATTCTGATATTGTTAATAACAATTGAAATCTTGGTCCTTCGAGCCCGACTTCGGTGTTTTAAAGTAATCGCTGTGTTAGCAAGATGTAGGAGTCGGAAGCTAGTCCTAGCCTTATATATGTACTTGGGACGCTCGTTTGTAGGAATAAAGTTTTTTGCTAGTTTACAATTAGTTTACTCAAACAGATTAATTAAACAATACAAAGATGCTGTTATGCAACTTAACTTGGAGCACTTGAATGTGATTAACAATTGTATTATTCAATAAATATGATTTTGATCGGACTGTGGTGATGCGCACATAAAAACGAAAGCAACATGTAATGTAATAGGAAAAAGCTGCAACTGGACGCGGTAGTGGGTGAGAGGGCGTCGATCGCGAGCCGGTGCAGCTCGAGCGAGGAGAGCGCGCTGAGCTCCGGCGACACGGACACGGCGAGCGCGGGCTCGTCGCCGCACGCGCACGCGCACGCGCAGCCGCCGCCGCCCGCACAGCCGCAGGGCCCGCGCACGGACGCGGTGGCGCCGCGCCGACACCGCCGCGACGAGTACGACTCCTCCGCCACCGAGACCGCCGACGAGGAGAACGACGCGCCCACCACCAAGGTACAACATTACTACCTGTTGGTCGTAGAGCCCCGCTGAACCTATTTTTGGTTTCAGCATGAATGGGTCGGCTCCTCCGGGGTACTACCACCCCTCTCACAGATAACCGACGTGAAATAACAGTGCTTGCATTGTTGTGTTTCGTTCGGTCAGTGAGATAGCCGGAGGATCACCTCACCTCCCCCTTCTCCCATATACAGGCTGGCAACGCACTTGCGACGTCCCTGATGTCGCTAGTGTCTATGGACGGTGGTGATCACTTAAAATCACGTGACCCACCAGTTCGTTTGCCTCCTATTATATAAAAAAAACCTACATCAGAATCCAACAATGATAATTCAGCTACATGCTGCAGTACAACAGGATGGTACTGCAGTTCTCATTTTCGATGGGGGGGCTAAAGTAATGTACAGACGTCTAGTCGGTGTTCTGACGAAAAATATTACACCCAAACGGTACTTATAATAATTTCTACACAATAAATAATAATAATAATAAAATATAGATATTGAAAAAATACAAATTTTTACAAAATATTACAAAAAATGTTCCTGTACGAAGAAAAAACCCCTTATTATCTCGGCTGCACCCTGCCCACTATAAGCCTGAGAATACATACCGGGGGTTCGAGTGAAAGCAGATAAAATACGAAACATAAGTAGAGATAACTTTAAAGTACGTCTACTAAAAATAGAAACCACTCACAAACTTAACGCGATTAGTATTATTTACTTTGAACTTATAACACCACGAACACTAATAACAAATATGAGAATGGGGTTACAGTAACCAAGTGTGAAATTCAATATGCTCCGCTAACAACGAAATAGTTATTTCATATTAAAGAGAAAAGCTTACTTGTAATCAGGGATGCACCATTGTTGATTAAAAACATCGATGTTTGTGGTATCAATGTTTTCTTGCTGAAAACATCGATATCGAGAATATCGATATTTATAAAAGATACAGCGATGTTGTTTCGATGTTTTAGAAAAAATAAATCATATAAATATGAAGCTTAATATTTAGGCCAAGGTAACTAATATTTATTTCACGGAATAAATATTAAATAAAACAATAATCTTGTCTACTTCATGTAAACGGTAAAATAAATAACGGTTTTTTTTCTGGTTAATCGTATCCCGTTTCTAAAATCAACTGCGAATAATGGTATGAATGGTATTTATACATAAGAAATATCGTTTATAAAAAAACAACAAGATTCAACATAAATAGTAAAAATATGTGAAAACATTGACATATTATTTGTATCTTTACATATGACTGAGGAAATAAGTGCGTAGAGAATATAATAGATGGCGCTACACATCACAAAACATTGTTCCTACAGCGCAATATATCATCAATATTAGAAACCCGATTAGGGCTCCCACGGCAGCGGCTCAAGCTTAGTTTCGATCCCTCGGTAGGGAGCCCTTGAGTGCGTTGCTTGCGCGATACGATGACACAACAATATATATCACTGCTACAACACTACACGATCACACCCGCACACGTGCACGCTTACACGCTACACATTTTGGTGGAAGGGTTTACTTTTTTTCCCTTATCGAACTGAAAAAACTCTCAATTTTTCGATAAAAAATATATGGAGGGGTTGTTGAGGCGTATATGCTTGGTACACATATACGTTTCAACAACTCAAACATATATGAATAGTTAGCTAGGTTATCTAAGATAGGTCGCGATTTTGCATGCAACAGGCAACAGCCAAGCCGAGGTGTGCCGTGCACTCTTGAGTCGGTTGCTAATATAAAATCGGCTGAGTGCCTTAAGCGCTCGCCTTAGTAGTCCGGTGAAGCTGTTAAGACCTTGCTAGGTCAATAGCGTAGTCAGTTCGAGAAAAAAAAATCAATATTAGAAGGTTCAATATCGGTATTGAAACATCGGTATTTGTGAGCGATATATCGATGTTTTACCGGTAGCAGTGTGTTGACCCGCAGAGCTTACCCCCGTCGTCGGTGAGCATGGCGCCCGCGACGACGGCGCCGTCAAGCAGCCCCGCGGTGAGCTCGGCGGTGTGCCTGCCAGTCTGCGCGGCGCCCTGCTCGAGCGCGGTCGCGAGCACCGCACCGCTGCTGCAGCGCAACGGGCCCGCCGCGCCGCAGACCGTGCGCGACGTTGTACTCAACCTCATCGAGTTCAGCCTCACCAGAGACGCGCATCCCGTTCCGCCCGCCGCCAAACCGCATCAGCTCAAGGTACAACACTCTCATTACCTAAATAAATCGCTTAACACTTACCTAAAACGTTTCCACTACATCGTTAGCCTTTTACCACGAATTTGGAAATCATAGATTCCAATAAATACTGCTTTAATTAAAGTTAGTTCAGACATCTGTAATGATTCGAAAGTTTCGACCACGAAAAATATCGTGACGAAACTGCACCATTACCGTAGGGCTTTTTTTAAATTTGGTTGGTTAGTTATCAACTTCACGGTAGAAACTTGTCAACAAGCTCTTATAGTATATTGTAGTAACTGAAATTCAAAGGCATTTCTACTCTAGATGTATCATAATTAACATCTTAAAACACATTATTTAACATTAAATAACATTGCAACTAACGAAGTCAAAAGAAAATTTAAATTATACCTTACCTACAATTATAATATTTACTGTACGAATTTAAATAAATAAAAGTGGCATAACGCTCGGCAGGTATCATCATCAACGGGCGGTCGAGAGACGTTAGCGACGTTGACGGTGGTGAACAGCTCGCACAACGTGGTGAGCGGACCGCGGTCCCCGCACCGGCCCACCGCCACCATCACGCCCATCTCACAGAGCGGACAGGAGCCCGGCAAGGACGGACTCGTGCTCGTGCACATCGAGCCGCGACCCGACCCCAGGCCCGACACGCGAGCCGACTTGCTCGCCGCCGACGCGCGCCCCGACTCGCTGCTCGACCTCACCGTCAAGCGTACCGACAGGAGAAACGACCTCACCTTCCCACAACCCAACAAACCGGTTTGTACTTCAACACATCAACTAGACCGTCATTTGATCTACCTATTAAATGGATATATAACAAATAATAATACAGCATAGTGTAGTCCAAAAGCAGCGGCGACTATCCAGAGATACACTGGCGGTCGCCTCTATTTATTTCTATATTTATGGTGATTTTGAGTAAATCGGGGATGAGATCTACTTTTTGCATCAAACGTTAACTATGATACTGTTAATAAACACTATGATTATAATGTATTGCATGTTAGATATATTTAAAATCTTGTTATTGATGTTAATATCTGTACTTGTTTCAGAATATGTACCGCAATTCAAACGAGTACGCATACAGAGGTGGACAGGAACGGGAGTCGCCTACGCAGTACATCTGCAAAACGAAAGGCGCCGGTGGGGGTGCGGGTGCCGGCGTGGTCGCGGGTGGCACCGTGCGGCCCGCTACCGGCGTCCTCAAGACCGCCACGAACCCTAAGGGCTCAATAACGCTGGGCACGCCTGTTGAGTCGCGGTTCGAGGCGCGGCGAACCCCGCCCGGTTCCATCACCGCCGGCACTCCCGTGCTGCCGCACCACGCGCACCCCCAGCACCCCGCACACCCCGCGCATCCCCAGCACCAGCAGCACGCGCCGCACCCGCAGCATCTCACCGACAAGCCCCGTCTCGAGCACTACTATAAACGCCGGAGCCCCGGATACTGCACGCCGGCCGCGCCGCAGCGCACGCACGAACCCGCATACTCACCGGTAACTTTATTATACGCTCGCAGAAATTATTGCTGATCCCATGTAGGATATGTCTGGGTCTTGTGCCATAGTTTATTCATTGCACTGTATCTAACCACTAGCTGGCACTGAAATATATCAATTGTACTACAAAGTCATTCAAACAAATAGAAATGGAAGTATAATATAATCTTCGAGTATAGATAAGTAAGTGCATAGACCTTGGTCGATTTCCAGACGTCTGGTAGCGGCGGGTACGCGCGCACCCCGCACGGCCTCGAGCAGCGCCAGATCATAATGGCGGACTTCATAACGTCACAGCAGATGCACGGCGGAGGGCGGCGCGACCGACACGAGAGGCCCGACCGGCCCGACCGGCTCGACCGGCCCGACAGACCCGACCGGCCCCCCGCCGCCGCCGACCGCGACGGCTCCCCGCAGTACGCGCCGCAGTACGGCGCTTACTCGCCGCAGCGCCGCGACTCCGTCTCTGTGATACAGCGGCACACGCCGCACATGTACCCGCACCACCCGCACCATCCGCAACACCCGCAACACCCGCAGCATCCACACCATCCGCAGCACTCGCAACATCCCCAACATCCGCCGCCAGGTAAACACTTCGCTTACTACCACTATACACACTGCAGGAAAATTATAGCCAAAAATGTTTTCATACCCTTTGATGCGATACCTTGTAAACGTGTGATACGTACACATATTACTTATTGGCACATAAAAGATTATGCTCAATGTTATTTTAATAATTTAATTCCAGAATTACTATTTCATTATGAATATTTTAACTATACGAGCGTACAATATTATATCTTGACATTGTTGCCACAAAGTTTCCGTAGGATTGAGACTGCTTATAAACATTTTGATATATTTCATGCAGAAGAAACACTGTCCCTAAATGATAGACCACGACGAAATAAATGCGAGGGATGCAATGTGCAAAAGTAAGTACATAGATTGTTTTTTTAAATGTAACGCACAGGTCATGAGGCGTTCACGTCGTTGGTGAACGTGGCGTCTGCGGCGACGGCGCTGCCCGTGCCCGCCGCGGACCCGCCCAAGCCCGACGTGAAGCCGCAGCCCTCGCCGCAGCACCCCGCGCAGCACCCTCATGACGTCAGGTCAGCCTACCTACCTATATCCTAGCACGTCTAATTATCCTTTCATCAAGTTTATTCACTTTTTGTTACGGCATGTATCACTAGATGGCGTTTTTATGTCATTTTTCAACTAAAAATATTTCGACGACTAAACGCCACACCTGTACTCTGTAATTAAAAAATAAGATGATTAAAATTAATACACATCGTATTCTAAATGTTAAATAATTTAAATAAATTATTGTTTTTAACTTCTTGAATATAACCGATATAGTAACCGTTCTATACATGCGCAATCCCAAATTTAAAAAAAAATAGTAATCTCTGATACACTCTGTACTCTACACCCTGCTGTCAGTTTAAGCTGACTATAAGTACCGGTGAATGTTCAACTCTTCATGATACTATTTGTATGTTATCTATCATCTTTAGTGAAGTGTTACATGTGAATTAAAATGGTTTCAATTAATTATATTATTATTTCAGATTACGAGATATGTCGTTAACGCAAAAATATCATCCAATATCACAATATCAGGTAAATAAATTATTCTACTTTATATTTTTTTTTATATAAAAATTTTAGGTTTTATTAAAACTTTTTTAGTAGCCCAATAAATTGTTTCTTAATTTTAGAGGTATCACTCATATGTTCTGAACATACGGACTTTTCGTTACCTTTGCTTGGTATCAAATGAAAAATACAATTTATCTAATAGTATGTATATTTTTTGTATGTTTTGTTATAGGTTATAGACAGAAGAGTGAAACATTCACAATACACAATAGAGAGAGACATTCAAATGGCGATGCAACAAAGGAGAGAAAAGTAAGTGATACAATTGTCAATTTAATCAAATTAACTTTACCACCTTTAAATGCAACTGTGAATCATTTTAAAATTATGTAGGGACTTTGATATTAAGATTCGCCATATTTTCCCATAGATTGTGACGTCACGCAGTTCGTTCTTGACAGCACCTATTTATCGATGTTTTTGACATATGCCACTCGATTCTTTGGGGATGGATTAATTTTCTTAACGTAAAGTTTAGTCTAAAATCTTAATCTATCCTTTTTTTGTATTTATACTTCAATTTATGATAATATTTTTGTAATTTTGTGTATTGTTTCAGCGAGAGAGCAATGGCCGCGATGCAGGAGCGGCACGCGATAGACCAGCACCAGTCGTACCAGCAGCACCAGCCCCACCAGTCCCACACGCAGCACCAGTCGCCCCACTCCCATCAGCACCAGCAGACCATGATCCACGACAGGCATCACGTGCCGGTAATTCCTCTTAATTATATATTGTATCAAATCGATAGATTTCCGTTATATTATCGAAGGTTATAAATTCCAAGGCGTTACAGGAGTGTGCACCGGTCATTACACTTTTTTACCTGAGGAAATCCCTTATGTATACCCACCCTCCCGTGGGAGAGGATAGGTTATATCCGACTCGTACGGACTAAAAACCCAACGGTGTACCGACAGACCGTGATATTGGAGCGGCAAGGGATCGGTCTCCACTATTCCCCTTGAATAGCCGCCCCAACGGTCCACCCGGCGTATGGTTGCCGCCGGGCTCCTCCTACCTATAGAGAGGCAGCTGGGTACACGCCAGCTACCCCCCCCCCCCCCCCTCGTCCGCCGGACCTGTGCAATGAAGGAATGAGCCCCCGACTGCATCCCCTCAAGTCCGGCTACGGTGGCGGGAGGAGTTGGGCAAAACGCCGCCTCCTCTCGCCTGTCCTCCGTTAGCGGAGAGGACCACTTAGAGGGTCTACCTCGCGGGCCCTCTCCGCCGAGCATGGTAGAAACCACGCCCGGCAGCGTTAAGTTACTTCCCACCGCCGCCACCAGAGTGCGGCGCTCCTCCTCCCGCGCAGCACACTCGGAGAGAGTGTGCTCCGCGATATTCTCTTCAGCGCCGCATTCGTGGCATGCGGCGGTCGGCTCCCTGTGAGCAATCCGGTGCAGGTACCACCCGAAGCACCCGTGTCCGGTGAGTACCTGCACCATCCTGAACGCCAGGGAGCCCCACTCCCTTGCGACCCACTCCTGCAGGGCCGGGCGGACGGCGTCAACGGTGTACGTTCCGTAGCGTGCGTCCGCCAGGTCCTGCTTCCACCATTCTATCGCCCCCTCCTTGCATTCCTGCCTCTTGGCCTCTATCTCCCTGGAAGCCGGAGACCCCCTATTACGCTTCCTCGCCGCCGTGAATTGAATTGAAGGGGAGGGAGCCGGCGAGCGTGAAGGCCGCTGCCGAGGACACCGTCCGGTACGCCCGGATTGCCCTCAGTGCCACCGTGCGCTGCGCATTACGCAGCGCGCGCACGTTGGAGGCACCGAGGACATCAGCCCAAACCGATGCTACTCTGGCGGCCAACGCCCGCACGACTCCCATGTACAATCGTCGGCACTCTGCCTCCGGCCCCCCAATATTAGAGGGCAACCGGCCGAGAGCCGCCGCCGCCCTAGCAATTTGGGCCCGAGCCTCGCAAAATGGGGCTCGAACTGCCAACACCCGGCCAGGGTGAGGCCCAAGTACTTCATGTGGGCCCCCACCCTGATCCGGGCGCCCTCCTCCATTACCTAAGCCCCAGGTGGTAGCCCCCGCCGAGGCCCATAAAAGTGTATGGCCTCGGTCTCCTCGAGGGCCACCCTGAGGCCCAACCTCCTTATTCGGCTGACCACGAGGGTTGTGGCGATCGTGGCCAGACGCTCCATCTCCCTCCATTCACCCCCCCAGGCCACGACTAGGGTGTTGTAGCGTAGCAGATCAGACGCGCTTCATATGGAGCACCCAGTCGTAGCCCATGTTCCACAGGAGCGGCCCCAATACCGACCCCTGTGGAACCCCCTCTTTGCTTGCCGCCGGAACATACACCCGACGCCGTCAACGTAGGCGACCCCCCTGTCCTTCAGGTATGCCTCCAACAGCCGCCGCAGGTACGAGGGCACTCCGAAATATCGAAGCGCCTCCAGTATGACACCATGCGGCAGACTGTTGAAGGCGTTGGCGATGTCTAAGGACACCGCCATGACCCTCTCCCCTTGGGAGGTCGCCTTCGCGGACAGCGCCTTCAGGAGGCACAGGGCGTCCACTGTGGAACGCCATACTGCGCGTCCGATATGTTCGGCCCCGCTCCCTCCAGGTGCTGGACGACACCGGTGATTGCACCTAGGTTTATTACGATTATGTGTATACTTTTGAGTCTTAGTACTACAAATTTTAATTTAGGTTCTTAATTCGTAATTAATATTTTATATATGGGGTATTATATCCTATATAATAATGTGAGGGTTTAACCTTTCCCCTCGTATAATTGTGCAATGTCATTAACGTCGTCTTCTATTAAAATTAATAATTGCATACTTATAATTGCCTTTATTTTTATATCTCCAACTGCGATATTTTATACTATTTTTGATAGATTCTCATATGATATTGTATGCTCCAAGGTGATAAAAAGTAAATTTATTTACTATATGCTTTGCGGAGTACATAATGTGTATGTTGTGTTTGTGTTGCAGAATGCGGCCGCGCAGGAGACAGAGCGGCGGCTGGGGGGCGGGCCCGGGCCGGGGCCGGGGGTGGGGGCGGGGTACGCACCCGCCGGGAAGCACCGTGCCCACACCCCGCACCACCCCGATAGGAAAGAACCGTACGTATCACTATTAATGTAGTATTGCTATTTATACAAATGATTTGATTTTTTTGATGATTTGAATTTGAGTTTCAGTAATGTGAGTAGCTTTCCTTATCACACATATCAGTTGTTTTGTTACATGTGTCTACGGGACATCCATTTTAATTGATATGATTCTAATTAAAACATCGAAAGACTTTTCATTGACGTATTGACATTTACACTGCCTTAAATTTAAATAATTATACTACAAAACAAAATTGTCGCGGAAACAACGACGTGTTTGTTACTCTGGTGATATACATATAAGGTCGTACACATATCGATCTCAGTCCATTGCATAAAATGCCAATTGTTATTTTAGCCGTGGTGTCGCCGGCGGGGGCGGGGGCGGGGGCGGCACCGGCGGCGTGAGCGGCACGGTGTGCGTGGGCGGGGGCGGCGGGGGCGGCGCGGTAGGCGGGGGCGGTGCGGCGGTGGGCGGGGGCGGCACGGCGGAGCAACGCTCGGGCAAACTGACGGCCGCCTCGCTCATTGACGCCATTATCACGCACCAGATCAGCCAGGCTACCGACCAACGGTATCCGGTACGTGAACATTTATCATTTTTCTCCGACAGTTTAGGTCTTTTGAATTCTGTTTAAAGGCAACACTTAGCTCAATGTATGTACGTATATTAGAGGCATTCCGTGAACAAATTGGTGACGTTCTCAGGAGAGAGTGGAACGGGGCCCGAACCAGACCCCCGTGGAGCGAGAGCGGGACCGGGAGCGAGAGCGGGAACGCGAGGAACTGGCACAGGCTGCATACACGACCAGTATCAAGCTCGGGGACCTCGCCTCCAATATCATCAACAGGGACTTCTGCAGCCCCACCACGTCGCTCATACACCACAAGTACATATAATCATTATTAATGTACACTTTTGCAATATAATATTTTTACCTGAAAATAAAATTTGTATTATGTTTCTTAGACGTCTGAAGTCCATTATGAGAGAGTACATCGCTTTACTTCCTTACTTCCGGTCGTTAGACATTTTCCGTCACGTGACACACCTCACTACCGCCACCTTGTACCAACTCTGTGAACTAAGACACCCAAAGACAAGCCGCCATATTAAGTTCTCATTGTTCCTCTCATAAAACATCATGATGTATATCATGGTAAGTAGCACCAGGAAGACATCATCTGGACTTCAGACGTCTAGGAAACATAATACAAATTTTATTTTCAGGTTAAATTTTTATATTATGTGTTCCGTTCGACGTCTGAATTCCATTATGAGAGACCTGTTTGTTATCTCCTGGTGGCTTGTAGAAAAAACGCAACAATGTGATTATTATTTTAACTAAATATATATTTATCAAGTTAGATTTTTATTTAAATTTCAATAAGGTAAGACTAGATTTGGTAATGCAATATCAAAACTGATCAGTGTCAGCTGATGTATCTCAGACTTAAATAATTTGTAACTGAAAACATACTCATCATCATCATCATCATTACCCTTATCCCACCTAAGTAGGGTCGGCACATGTTTCAACTGAAAACATACTGAGAAAAGATAATTGATTAATTTTTTTTTTTTTTTTTTTTTTATGATAAAATTTCCTTAGTACTCATGCCAATAATTTACTTTAGAGCAAATATTATTAGACGAACAATTGTCAATACAATTTACTCATTGAGTACTATCATTACCAAGGACACTACCACTTTGAGAAAAATGCAGATCTAGAGCTACCTGGTAAAGTCTCATTACTATCTTTCGAGAAAACTTTATCATCGAATACATCACTAATAACTGTTGAAAGTAGCTGGTTTATACGGTTCTTATGCAAATTAAATACACTAGTCAGAGCACTAGTAAAACGATTAGATACATTCATAAAAGTTGTAAAGCAAAACAAGGGACTAGTCTTCTCCTCATAAGTATTCAACTAGTCTATTAAATATTAATCGAATCTGCTTCTAATTAGAAAAAGTGGATGCAAACTACATTAAATTACAACTTCTTATCAGATATCCTCCAACAAGGAAGAAGTTTTATTTTTTCTGAAAGAGACTTCGATTGAGGTGTCACATCCTAAATTAGTCAGGTAAACCTGTAGGGTGCTGATGTAAGGTTGCCCCATCTAAAGTTATTTTCAAATTTCTTAACAGATTGTACTAGTACACAGTTCTTGAGATTCTGACGCCAGAAATGTTTCTTCCATCTGGGTACTATTATTATAAAATTGCATGTCATTATATCAGGTGTTCAGGACTTGTGACTGGTAACGGGAAGGTTCACTCTAGATTGTAGTACTATTGGTATACTAATGTTAGACCCTCATGAAAACAGTATTTTAAATTGAGTGTAATACAGCTCATAAATTTTGGGAACACTTTGAGAAGCAAACAAATCTGTCTGTAGTGGTTTGCATAGGTTGAATATATTACATGTCCCTTATTCAATAGATGGCCCACAAAGGGGAAGCCATTACGTGCTATCAGTGTTATACATTATCAGAAGGTGATAATGGAAAATTGCCACATCTAAGTTATACACCAATGCTGAGAACCAATTTGTCAGAATTAATAAAGGTTGAGACCTCATGCCTCCTTTGATCTTTATTAAATGCTCTTCCGAGCTGAAATGTTTGTGTAAGATCTGATCAGCATAGATTTTGTATACTTACTCCCCGAAGGTGTTGAGGGAGAAATAACACATTTAGACTGTACCCCAATTCCAAGAGCCTCTTTATCAAGATTAGTAGAGGCTGAAATCTCGTACTTCCTTTGCTCCTTAAATCTGAGACTACAGCACAGAAACAGTGTTGCTTCTGATACAAAACCCTTGTTTAGTAGGTACCATTCTGAGTCGACACCATCATGCGAGTCTAGATCGGTATCAGTGTTGAACACTCCCGTAAGAGTAATGATGGAGAAATACCACATTTAGACTATCAGTCCAATTCCAGAGCTAACATGTCAGGATTAGTAGAGGTTGAGACCTCGTACTTCCTTTGCTCCGTATATACGAGACTACAGTGTTAAATCGAGCGTTACTTCTGATACAAAAGTCATGTTTAGCAAGTACTATTTCAATCTGGCCCAATTGCGTGACACTTGATCAACATCGGTATTTAACACTCCCTAAAAGCATCGAGGGAGAAGTACCACAATTAAGCTATCTGTAAAATCCAAGAGCCAATATGTCAGGATTAGTAGAGGCTGAGACCTCGTACTTCCTTTGCCTCATAAATGAGACTAGTGTCAAAGCGAACCTTGCTTCTGATAAAAAAGCCTTGTTTAGTAGGTACTATTTCGAGCTGGCTCAATTGCGTGAGACATGATCAATATTGGTATTGAACACTCCCTACAAGTATTGAGGGAGAAGTACCACATTTAAGGTGTCTGTAAAATCCAGGAGCCAATATGTCAGGATTAGTAGACGCTGAGACCTCGTACTTCCTTTGCCTCATAAATGAGACTAGTGTTAAAGCGAGCGTTGCTTCTGATACAAAAGCCTTGTTTAGTAGGTACTATTTCAAGCTGACTCAATTGCTTGAAACTTGATCAATATAAGTATTGAACACTCCCTAAAAGTGTTGAGGGAGAAGTACCACATTTAGGCTGTCCGTCAAATCCAAGAGCCAATATGTCAGCATTAGTAGGGGTTGAGACCTCATACTTACTTTGCTGCTTTTGCAGGAGAGTAGAGAGCAGGATCTTCTGACACAATAACAGCAGTTACTGTATGCTTCTTTTACAAATTACAGTGTAATTCCCTTTGATACTAACTCCACATACCTACCACTTTCTTGCTGCTTACAAGAGCTTTCCATTTCATGTCTGAAACATTGGTGACGACATAATCTGTGACATTCTAGGTGATGGATGGGAGTTTTCTGAATAGTATCTCTCTGTCACCACTCCAGTGCACCCTGTACCTGCTTCAAAGAAGGCCTGAATTTGCGAGGAAATTGGGGAAGGAGATTGTTGTGACATTAATGGAAATGGCAAAGCAACGTTCCCCGGTGGGTGATGAAGGTCGCACAGTTGAGATACCCTAAGAGACCTTGGGCCTGCTTGAGGGTTCAACTGCCAACTGCTAAGGCTCTGACGTAGTTTAATCATCTTATCCAGGGCAAGAATTCGAAGTTGTGATGAGTTTCTTGCTGTATTTCCAGATACTCCAATGATCTTGTCAGTGTAGAAATGTCATTTCATAAATTGACGCAATACCCTTCGATTGCTAAAAATTACATAGCCATAAATAAGTACCGAGTATCTTCTGGCAATGGTGACACTTTTAGGACAATCTGGAACATTCCTGTTTTATACAGTGTCACAGCCAAATCCAAATAACGTACAGTAACTGTCTTTAGCAGGTTATAAGCAAGTAGCTTGCTTTATTGACAGATGATAATGAGCCTAACTCAAGTTGATTTTGACCAGCCAGTATTCAGATTACAAAAATGTAGGTATTTCATACCAGAGACAACTGGAATGTTTTGGTTGCCTATATCAGATTCAAATTTGTAGTTTCATATAATTTTAGTTCTTCGTATTGTTCTCGATAGTAAATATAGTCGAGAAATAGAAGACACTGTCCTCGGAGCCATTTGCAACAAGATTAGAACCTCTTGTAATAGAAGACCCTCCGTCTTTGGAGGTTGACTGAAAAGAATATGAATACCGAGTATTAATATGAAAATCATTCAAGACACTTTGAAAAGTAATCCTCTGCCCTGATTACGTCTGAGGCAGTCCACAAGGAAGTTCATATGTTATGTTCATTCGCCCCCCTCCCTCTTTTTATTATGCATATACATATGTCGATATATCTTTTAGCGCTTATTATAATCAACTCGATATGCTAAGCATAAATTCTAAGGATGGGGGTATTTTTCCTGTATCAACATATACATATTTCTTTTCCAGACATTATAAAATCTATTTATGACATAACATCCCGGCTACTACACACCATTTGAAACATGATATGAGAAATATTTATAATTGGTATTATTTCTAAATTTAAAAGCACAGGAGATTAGTTGTGTGTAGGATCTAGGCGACTATTTAATAATCGCTGTAAATTTTCATAAACTCATCCTGAGCCAAAAACGCGTGGCATCGACCAGTGGCACTACATTTAATTCGGGATTATCTGCCAGGATCAATCTTAAATAGCTTACTCTGATACAATACATTTAACATTTAAGATGGTATTTAAATGACTCAGCGATTGCTGGAGTACGCTCAAACCTGGGATTTAACCTCTACCGCGTGAAGCTGTTCCAGAAACGCTAATAACACGCAGTATTCGCAGACGATAGCCCCTCCTTGTACCAGCTGCACTCGGCGATGCTCGGTGATTATTCGAAAACTAGTAACTTCAACGAGATATGGGCGCATATTCAACAGCCCCTCATCCCAAGATGAATTGCCTTCACTTGATGAAGAACTTTTTGTACGAAGTTTGTTTTCCTCCGATGCTTGAATTTCATCCATTTTCTTAAAGAAAAACTTTCACGTAACGGAAAACTTAATAATTTTACTATTCACTTTCCATATAACACAGATTGTGTTAATAATTGAAAAGCTTTTTTTTTATGTAAAATCTAACGATTTCACGTTTGGAAAAACGACGCAACAATGAGAACTTAATATGGCGGCTTGTCTTTAGGTGTCTTAGTTCACAGAGTTGGTACAAGGTGGCGGTAGTGAGGTGTGTCACGTGACGGGAAATGTCTAACGACCGGAAGTAAGGAAGTAAAGCGATGTACTCTCTCATAATGAACTTCAGACGTCGAACGGAACACAATATTTTTTATGAATACATAAAGTACTAGCGACCCACCCTGGATCTGTATCGGTGCCTTACATTTATTTATATGACATCACAAGTATTCAAGTAATTTAAACACATGGGTTATATGATACGTTTTTTTTTTTTTAATTTTCACATAATTTCCTGAATAATCCTATATTTTTTATGATACGGGGAAAATATATAACTATATAATGTGTTTGTCTAATTTCAATGTAAACCGTAGTCAAATCTGTCTATATAATGATAATGCTGATGATGATACTGATATGAAGTATGAATCCATTGGTAAGATTTACTGAGATATAGTTTTTGTATGAGTAGCAGGTTCTCTGTGGCGAGTTCGGAACCGTACGGAGCCCCCACTAGCGGCGCCACCAACACTATCAGTGTCGCCGTGAGCGCGGCGGGTGGTGCACCCGGAACGACGGGCGGAGCCGCGGGGGCCGCCTCCGATGACTGGAAACGAAGAGATCCGCCCAAGCACGCGCCATACCTCGAACCCGTCTCGCCACCCGATAACCACCAAACCAACAGGTACTAAACATTATTTATCACTACAACCAAATACTGTATATGTCGGAGTAGAGGTAAAATAGCATCTATGTAGAAATATGACGTCATCCATAGTGACGTCAAGACTAGGATTTAATCGGTCGATGCACCAAGAACAATCAAATAAAACACTAGCCGATACAGAAATGAGTCGGTTGTCTTTTAAGGCATTCGGCAAAAGCTGAAGGCCAATAATAATTGAGAGACACCAACTGCCGCCACATCCAACCAATGTTGTCTCAGAATGGGGTAAATACTATCTAGATGAATGAACAGTCATTAACTTCATCTAATAGTGTTTCAGGTCGTTAGTAACTCCCATGGTATAGTCAGTATCATAGACACAGGTCAATAGTAGCTCTTCCGATATAATAATAATTATGTACATTTAATTTTCATGATCAAACAAAATGTATATATTTGCGTGTATAATGACGTTCTGTTTTTATAATTGCAGTGCGGACCGGGGCGGAGTGGGCGGGGGCGGAGTGGGCGGCGGGGGCGGAGGCGGCGGCGCGCGGCGCTACGGGTGCGTGTCGGGCGGCAGCGGCGTACTCACCGCGTTCGACTATGTCACGACGCGCATCGTGGAGGTGATGCGGAGCGACGCGGACGAACGCTCGAAGCCGCAACCGCAGACGCAGCCGCTCGCGTTCCCGACCGCACCATACACCTTCCCCTACTCCGCGCTCAATGTCGCCGCCGCCACCACAGACGGTAACCAAATGATATCCTACTTCTCACCGATTATATTAAGGAGTACATACAATAAAGTATGGCATTCTGTCATAAGGTGGGGGGAGATGAGTCATAAATTTCATCATCAGATCTTTATAGATATTTTTTGTTCGACCATAATTTAGTGATCTTTATGTTTTTGTCTCTCTTATAAAAATTTTTCGTTTAAGAGATCTTAAAATATCATGAATAAAGACTTATAATTAAAGAACTTTTTCGATTCGAGTATCTACTAAACAAAAAAAAAGATTGAAGTAAATCAGCTGAAAATTGAGGAGAGAGATGTTTTTAACTGTTTCACCACTATCGATTTGAGAAAGGGCGAGAGTTTTTTATTACTAGTACTGACAAAAATGTACGTCGCGGTCGCTAGTGTTTGTATTACAATTGAGTTATGTTGTGTGTTGTAGGTGTAGTGCCGGTGACGTCGAGCGGCGGCGGAGGCGGCGGCGGAGCGGGATGCGTGGGGGGCGGTGGGGCGGGGGGTCCGCCCGCACCCGAGCCGGCGCCGCTAATGTCCGCGCAGTACGAGCCGCTCTCGGACGAGGACTGACAGCGCCCCGCGGCCGCCGCGCCCCCCGCACCCGCGCCCCCCGCCGCCGCAGCCACCGCCCGCCTCGCCTCCTAGCGGCACGTCGCGCGTCGCTCCGTCATCTGCTATAACTCGGGGCAGCACTCGTGACACACCGCCACAGTGGACACGTGACGCGTGACGCGCGACACACGACGCACTTCATTCTCATATCGCCTCCCACGAGCCAGTTGACGTACCGTGCGCACTCTCGCCTCACAATTACTTTGGTTTCCTATTAGAAATTCTATTAGATTTTCATTTAAAGGTAACGAAGCAATCGCAGGTGCCTCAACTCGCTCTATAGAAAGTATTGCTGAAATGGGGACGAAGTATCATTGTGATATGATTAGCAATAGTAAAACTATATAGGGATCTGTTGAATAATATTCCGTATTTTAAATTACAAAAAAGATCATATAATACTGTACAGAACGATCAACGGAAGGGAATACATGTTTGTAATTTAGAAATACGCTTACAAAGCTTTATAAATTTTTTGTTCTAATAAAATATCATAATAAAAATCAATAATCCGGTTTAATATCATTACATAATATTTTCGATTAAATAAAAATATCAAAGAAATTTTGTTCGATAAATTATCAAAAATGAATCATTGGATATTAGTAGTAAGCTTTTAAGCGTGCTTCTAAAGATTAATAGCCGTCAGCGGGAGCCAAGTGCGTGCGTTATTTGAATAACCTTGTAGTTAAGGAACGAATCGGGAAAGTATACTAAAAACACTAAATAAATCCAAACATTTTGGTGTGGTGTAGTGGATAGATCTGGGAGTATTATATAGATCCACGGGACCGTCTTACCTAGAAATACAAAAAATTGTATAATAGTTGTAATATAATAAAAAAAGCAGGGATATAATACTGTGTCATGTGTTGTGGGGAAGCTTTAAATGTCATTCCGGCGTGACGGCGCTCAGCCCCGGTGGTGCTCAGTTCCGACGGCGCTCAGCCCAGGCGGCGCTCAGTTCTGGCGGCACTCAGCCCCGGCGGCGGTGACGTCACGCCCCGAGAGGAATCTGCCTCGTACGTTATTCACGATATATACTTCGATTGACGCGACATACTGTCACGGTTTTTATATTTGAAACTCGATACGCTTATGAAGGTAAAATAAATAAAAGTAAAAATAAAAAAATATATGCTATCGATTAGTGAGAATACGATTATGAATTTTATTTATTTAGATGTTCGAATGTTTTCATTTTTTTTTTTATAATAATTATTGTTCTTCAATGAGTGGTGTTAGTAACGAGGAGTGAGCATTTCGCGCGGCGCCTGCCGACTAAGTAATTAACACGCAGAGGCGACATTACTTATATATATATATAATGTTTTATATAGTTCTGTCGGTGTGCGTCGCGCGTCGCTGCGAATCAGAATGATAATATATAATAATTTGTATATCGTAATATAGTAGCACTGCCGCGAAGTTAACGCAAAATTACCTCAGTAATTATAAGTGGCAGACGATGAACTCGTTTCGATTAAATAAAATTAAAAAATAAATAAGAATAATAATAAAACAAACAAGTGATTTGTAATATTTTAATCCAGTCTTCCATCGCCACTCCGACACTAGGGTTATCGCGGCCGCAAGCGTTTGTACGGGATAATATACACGTGAAATCGCTTGAAGGCGACACCCCTCGTTCTAGGATAGGATCTCCGCGCGACTTCGTCCATTACTTAGCTACATTTAGGTACTTGTACATTGTGTATAGACTATTATTGTAATAGACACTTGCCAGGCGTATGCATTTCGCAGATTCCTCGTAACTGTTCATATATAGTATATATATATATATAGGCTTAGCTCGGTCGCGTCCCACCAGCGCGGTATGGGAGACCAGTAGGGCGACGCGTGCGTATATGCGGTACATTGCGGTATATCGATGCGCAGTCGTCGTACTGTTTCTCAACTGTACGGTGCAAGGGCGATTCGTATCGTAAGAGTTTTGTATAATGCTTAGCTTCGGACTTCGCTGTCTCGTTTTGTTCTAACGTGTCCGATAGACGTACGTGTAGTTTAATTCGATTTGTTTTTAAATATATACACATATATGTAAATAATTGCGTCGTCGTATCGTTTTAATGTGTGTTGATTGAGTTTTATTATTTTTACATTAATCGATGTATAGTTTGTTTCTTGTATATGCGGTAAGTGTCGTCAGCGAAGTCCGAGACGCTCTTCCGCTGTAAACTGAATACTCGGCGATTCAGGACGCGTTCAACTTGTTTCATAATATAATATACCATAATTTATAGTGTATAGTTAGTTAGGCGTTTAGTTTTGTAAAGCGACTTTGTTATGTATACATTATATGTAAAAGATACGTTAAACTATGTATATGCATTTGTAACTTGTACAGGTTAGATACGACTTACGTTTAAAGTTTTTTTTTCATTTAATTTTCGTTACACGTCTGTTAATCGATAAGGTGGGCGTGGTTTAGTGCGTTTGTATGCGTGCGTGCGTGCGCACGTGTGTGTATGCGTGCGTGCGCGTGTGTGTGTGTGTGTGGTTGTGTGTATGTGTGCTGGGGCCGACAGCGTGTGCGCCGGCGCCGCCTCCGCGCGTCTTTTATGGTGCATTTTAATTTTTTTTTTATTGTGTTCCATATATATCTGATCATTCGCTCGTCGAACGTGAACTTATCAATTGTAAAAAAAAACAGAACTTTTCGATGTAAAAAATGATTCCGAGATTTGTCGACGAAATTATAATCTTTTTATATATAATAGAAATTATTAGTAGTGTAATTTGTTAACGTTCGACGAGCGAACGGCACTTAATTGTAAATGTTATCCATTTGTGTGTGTAAAAAACGACTGATTAAATTGACTTTAGGCGTGCGAGAGGCGCGCGGGCGCCCTCGCCGGCGGTGCCACTCTCCACATTGTGATTTCTTTATAAAAAAATAAATAAAACTGTAATGTATAATGTAAGTAGCCGAAAAAAATAATCCTTGTAAGTCCGAACATACGAAAACAAAGTTTTGGGAGGACAAATCAATAAATGATGCAAATCGAATGTTTTTTGTGTTTTATTTTTCCATTACCAGCTTTAGCTCGCGACTTCTTTCGCATTAAAGACGGCCACATACATACGGAATTCCGTTTCGGGATTTCGATTCGAAATATCGACTCCGGATTCCCCACATATTTCACACACATACATTTATTACCGTTCGGATCAACAAGGTTCAGTTGAAAGACTACGATCATTGAGTTCAGACATATTAACAGCAATGAACGATATTTTTTTAGTTGCGATTGCATTGTTGCCGTATCTTGATAAGACGAATATATCGCCGTTACTGGATACATCCACTCAACACTTAAAGATTCAAGACAGACATTATTATACATTACAAAAAAAATTTAACCGACTTCGATATCAAAAACATTTCAGTGCTTTATAAGTTTTTGATATCGAAGTCGGTTCAATTTTGGAGTATAGCCGAATCATACAAAAAAAGAGTCATTAAAATCGGTTCACAATGGACGGAGATATCGATTAACATACATAATAAAAAAAAATACATACAACCGAACATAGAACCTCCTCCTTTTTCGAAGTCAGTTAAAAAAGGACGAAATTACGAGGCAATCTCAAAAAGTGACTGACTGGCGTTCCGTAGTTAACGAATGTGTAAAATCTATGAAAGAAATGCATTCGAAGTAATTTTTCTGTGCGAGATTTTGAACGCACATTAGCCCATTCGGAATTACTGATCGAACAAAACTACGAACAGAAAACTTATGTATGTTTTTGATAGGATTGTCGGGATTTACTGGGTATAGAAATCCCGATTCGATATCTCGAATCGAAGTCTAGTAGTGGAATTCTGTATATATATGTGGCCGCCTTGAACGTTCTTCGATGTAACGGCAAAGCCTCTAAAACATCAAAATTACGTTGGATAGTTTACCTTCTTGTCCATACAATGACACACTATAAAGCATCCACTCTAAATAACGATAACTATACGTCATTATTTAATTTTTGTCTAATTTGTTGAAAGAACAGCAGCGGTGTACGTGTATTATTTTATTTTTCTACTTTATTGTCTAGCACGTATGTCTACTATCTGCATCGCACGTACAGAAGATTCTAAGGAATTCGTTGTTTTATTTGTGCAAAATTGCATTTGTTTACCTCGGTTACTAAATTAGTCATTAGGTTCTTAGTATATTAGGTCTTTACCTATGAAATTGCCGTTTTATATGAAAAAATGTAAACGAGTTTTTTCATGTATTTTTTATTTGTATTAATCGAAGTAATCACCCATGCAATCAATGCATCTTTACCAACGCAGTGGCAGTTTATTGATTCCCTTCTTAAAGAAATCAGCTGGACGGGAGGCAACAAATTCTTCAAAGGCATTTTGTACTGCCTCTCGGGTATTGAATTATTTTCCCGCCAAGGAGTTATCCAAATTCTGGAAAAATTAGTAGTCTGTAGGCGCAAGGTCTGGTGATAGGGCGGATGACGGAGATCTTCCAATCCCAGTTCTTGCAACTTGGAGATCGTCTGCTGTGCAGTATGAGGTCGCGTGTTGTCGTGCAGGAGCAGCGGAGACGAGCGATTGACCAATGCTGGTTGGAGACGGGCTAGCTTCTCCATCATTGTGTTCAGTTCTTCACAGTACACATCTGCAGTAATGCTCACCCCGTTTGGTAAGAAGCTGTGATGAATCACACCGGCGTTAGATCACCAAACAATGACCACCACTTTTCTAGGGGTAAGATTTCGTTTAGGGCATTGTTTAGGTGCTGAACCAGGACCCAACCAACTTGCTGAGCGCTTGTGGTTATCAAACAATCCATTTTTCATCGCAGATAACAATGCGGTTCAAAATTCCTTCATCTGTGTGTCTGTTGAGTAGTACAAGGCACGTCTCGACGCGTACTTCGCGCTGGCGATCATTGAGTTCGTGGGGCACACATTTGTCAAGCTTTTTTACCTTGTTTTGACGCTAACGTCGAAAGCTGCTGCTAATTCAGCCGTAAATTGTGTATCGTCAGCTTTCACAATCGCCTTTAATTCGTCATCGTCAACCAAAGTCTTCGGACGACCGCGAGGTTCATTTTTCAGGTCGAATTTCCCAGAACGGAAGCGAGCAAACCAATAACAGGTGGTGCGTTGGTTTGTAGTGTTAGCTCCGTAAATGTCGTTAATGTTAAAATCAGCTGAGTGCCTTAAGCGCTCGCCTTAGTAGTCCGGTGAAGCTGTTAAGATCTTGCGAGGTGAATAGCGTAGTCAGTTCGAGAAAAAAAAAAAAGTCGTTAATGTTGTGTGCCGCTTGTGCCGCGTTGCTGCCACGACAATACTCATATTCCATAATTACTCGAATTTTTAACGTATTCATGATGCCAAAAAAAGATTGAAATGCGATGAGGATGTAACACTAATCAGTAAAGAAATGACTACTTTTGGAAAAAGAATTCCATGTTTTTAAAATAAATTTAATTTGAAATTAGAATTCTTAGCTAAACAAAAATTATTTTGATTTGAAATAGCCAGTACTGCAGAACGGCAATTTCATAGGTAAAGACCTATTATATTGTCTACACGACAAAAAGAAGATGAAAAAAGAGAGATATAATCTTAAGCGTCCACCAAGCATAAAACAAGCACTCGATGCAGCAGTATTATTGGTAAATTCTCAAGTGGTGAATATCTCAACCTCAATTATGCTAAATATTAATCCTCAAAGAATTCCCATAACATACCAAAAGATATAGGTATAAACTCAAAAATTTGATCAATACCGGTTGAGTTTAGAAGAATTACAAACAAACCAACACGGGAATTTCATATATATTTAATTTACAAACAATATCATTTTCATAGCTTAAATACAATAAAATATATGTGTCAAAATAAGTCAAGGTACATAAACAAAATTTTCATTTGTCAGTTTTAAATATAGGTACTGAGTTTATCATATTTATTTACAGAAACTTTAGACTGTATTATCATTACAAAAGAAAAAAAATGATGGAAAAACTTGAGAAAATTTATAAAATTATTTCTTCGTTCTCTCTTTTTTTTCTATTTATATTGCATACGCAGATTCAACATTCTTTTGTCACATGTTTAAATAAAAAAAAGTAAACTAACAGGCATTTTTAACGAAATCTTCACCGGTCTTGATATTCTTAATTAACTCTGGTAATGCATTCTTGAGTAGATTTTTCTCGAAGCTATTTAATTTCCCGTAGCCTAAATTCTTTTCGACCCCGTTTTTACCCAATAGTATGGGATTGGCGAAGTAACCAGCTTCACTGACGTCCGACTTTACATATGTGCATTCCACCACGTTCGGTTCGCCCTGAAATTAACTAAATTTTAACGCTATCACGGTCTGTGAGCGACTGACTAGGGATGTTAAAAAATAATCGATTTTTAATTAAATCGATTTTTATTTTATTATAATCGATTTTTATTGTCGATGTTTATTTTCATATTAATCGATTTTTTGAAAATCGATTACATAAATTACGCATTTTAATCGATTTTTATAAACATCTATGCGACGGATGAAAAAAACTCAAAATAAGTTCATTATTATTTACAATTGAAGAGTGAGCATAGTGAGATAATATGTTTGTAAAAATTTAATATGTTTTCTAGCCGCAAAACACCTAAAAGCGGCTGGCGAAAGTATTTTATAACGAAAAAGAATAATACCACAGTAATATGCATGTCCTGTTCGATAGAATTAAAAATTTTGTAGAGAAACTACAAATTTAAAAAAACATAGAATGAAAACATCCCACTGCCTTACAAGTAACATCAGTTACTATATCTTATAATGATTGTTGTGGTTCTTATGACAGCCAAATACCGCTCTCTGTAAAATTAAAACTTTCAATAAAACTAAAAAGGTCTGTCATGCGAGTACAACATGTTTACTAAAAATGTCTTATGGTAAACTCGACATCGATAAGTTTACAAAACAATAAATTATTATTGAAATTATTCAATAAAAAAAATTCTTCAATTTTAATTTTCATCATAGTGTGACTGACACACTACGATTAATATGAAAATTTAAAAGAGAACTTCATTGTTTTGAATTTTACATTTAGAATTAATAATGTTGTCATTTTGTTAGGATCTTTATCATTTCATTTTTATTACGATATAATGTTTAATAGTACTGAAAATTTCTATGGTATTTAGTTTCTATATTCTTTACCTTGAAAGTTTAAAGGAACATTCACTTTTATTTTGTTTTGAACTGGTTATTTTTGATGCGTATGTGATTCTTAATCTGATAAATTGTTATTTTAAATCTTTAGGTTTAATATAGGAATATGGAAAGCATGTCTATTTTTAAATATTATAAAAATCGATTTTTGAAAAAATCGATTATTTATTTTCAATAAAATCGATTTTTAACAAATCGATTATTATTTAAAAAAAGAAAAATCGATTCCTAATTAATCGATTTTTTTCATTAAACTCACATCCCTACGACTGACTAGGGTGGCGTGACATCGTATGATCCGAGAGGGAGGCGCATGCGCAGCCCAGGGACGTACTCCGCGGTCAGGGCCGTATTAGGCGCGTTACAAATTTATATAATACATGCAAGTATATAATTGATTTCGAAACGCGGCCAACTAAAATAGGGAGACCGTGACAGGGTTACTACCATGTGTGTGTTATGCGAAGACGGCCACTAATTTACATGTCTATAGACAAGCTGTAAGTATAGACAACTTTCGAAAAGTCATAAAACAATTATTATTTTTATCTAAGAAGCCTGGCGGAAATGGTCCTGCTTTGGTAAAAAAAAAAATCCTAAATGTCAACCCCAACGCCACCTACCGGGTCTAATAATAAATCTAAATCATTTTTGAATCCACCTGAACATGCAAATTTTTTTATCAAAATCTGTCTAGCCGTTTAAAGGTACATACACACGGACAGAAGTGTTAAAAATTGTATGTTGCTTTGACGTAATAGCGATCTGCTAAGTACTTGGCAAGATGATACGTCGAGTTTAATAAACGTTTGGGTAAATAACATCTATTTCAACATAAAGCGTTACCTTAAGTCCTCTTAGGACTGAAATACAAAGCCGCGCACTGGCATATGCCGTTGACAAAGTGGCTGATCCACCACCGGCTTTTCCTGTCACCACCTGCATATAAAAACATTTAGATACCGGTATATGTTTGGAGGCATAGCAATGAAATTCCATCTCATTACTTTTTATATGGATATGATGAAAAATTACATCATTGTGGAAAAATGTTTGTTTCCTCGATGCTACGTATTAGATACGAAAGTGTGAAATATGAAAGCGCCAAAGTCTTATCCGAATATGTGTTAGGCTACTCTCATACCTGCGTATATCGTCACGTAGTTTGGTCTTTGGTTAGATACGCGTGTGAACACGATTAACGTTCTACGTTATGATCTATCTAGGCTACGTGACGATAAACTCAGCACGATAACTGGGCTTGTTGTTTTTGCACACATGAAGAAACACAACTCTAATTTCGAATTATTATTGGAATCACAAAAGCGTACAAATGTTTTTCTGCACTTTGAAATTAATTCTGAGGTTAGTTTTTAGTACGACAAGTAGCTGAAGTTCCATTTCGCAGATATGAGAGTAACATAAGATTGCGAATCACATTGAGTAGGTCGCTTATTGATGAGGATATTTGATTGCGAAGCATTTATAGATGTGTTCCAGCAACAGCACTTAAGAGCGAATTTTGTTTCAAAGTTTATTGTGTTCCTGGTAAGTCACATTGTCACTGACAAGTCAATTGTTTTGGCCGCTCTAAAAATACCCCAAGTTCGATGTTATTAGATAAATCTAAAATGAGCATTTATTTATTCTTAAGTTGACTCAATGTTATATATATAAATATTACCATAGATATTTATACCTAGTGTTTTGGGCATCTAAGTATATACAGAGCGGTCGAAAAAATTAGCGAAGTCTGTAACATCAGGTGAAATGGACACAAAAAATAGACGCGACTCAGTGACATTGTACATATAAACCATCTGAATAAACATTGATTAGAAACAAATTTTAATTACAATTTGCAACGCATGTTGTTGTCATGTAAAATACATTATATGTAGTTGGATTCTTTGCGTTTTTACCAGTGAATTTTATAACAGTTCTAATGATTTTATATAAGCACGTACTAAAAGTATTAACCTCAGTGCTTGCATCTTGTAATCTTGTGACAAACGCCTTAAGCTTGGCTTCGTCTGTAAAGTTAGCAGGCGGATTACATTGCGACAGCACCGGTATAATAGTCTTAATAGAGTGACCTCCAATAACTGGGATAGATATCTTGCGGGGATCGATTCCGTCCATCTGGCCGATGAATGAAGCGGCGCGGACCACGTCCAGTGTGTTCACACCCAGGACGCGTCTTGGATCCTGCACTCCCGCCTTAGTTACAACAAACTAATTTTAAAATAACAATACAAACAACACGAGCTAATAAGTTGTCATTGTATACTAAACAATTGTAATACAACTATCTACTTCACGTTTCGGAAATAGTTTCTTTATTGTAGCTATATAAACCAAGTAATTCTAAAATAACTCAGCGATTTAGATATTCTTTTTTTTCTCGAACTGATTACGCTATTGGCCTTGCAAGGCTTAAAAACAGCTTCGCTGGACTACGCGATTTCGATAAACTGTAATGTAAAATGTAATAAGATGAAATGTTGTAAATGTAAAGTCACACAAATATCTCTCAATAGGACTGTCTATACTCGTATATTTGGTAACCAATTTTCATCCAAAAATGTCATAGTTGTCGAACAGGTTGGCCAGCGAATTATTAATTCGATGACCGCAGGTTCGAATTCCGAACAGTAGCAACGTATTTCCGGTATATTAAATAATAAGTTTAAATCTCTATCGGCTGTTGCAGAAGAAAAAATATCGTCAGAGAAACCAAAACCCAAGAAATTTTCCTGTAGTACTTAATATGTGCCAGAAAAATAAAGAACTGAAGATCTCTCGGCGTATGAAATCATCAATACATTATAAGTTAGGTGTCGTGTGACCTTTACGCACGTACCCTCTTAGCGAAACCCCCACAGGAGGGCATAACTATTATTTATCATAAATCAAACCTTTTTTAATACCTCGTACGTAAGCGGTACGAGTGAGTTCACAGGATTTGTTATAATCACAATGATCGCTTTCGGCGAATTCTGCGCAACACTTTTTGCAATGTTCACCAAAATATTCGCGTTGTCCTTGAAGAGGTCATCTCGAGTTACTTTTATCTTTTTCCGCGCCACCCCTGCCGGTATCACAACTATGCGACTATCTGTTAATGTGAACAACTGATCATCAATATCCAAGGGTTACTGTAAATACGAATTAATGGTGTCTATTTTGCGCAAACGTGCAGGGTTAAATAATTTTGACGGTTACTATAAGGTCTTCTTAGCTAGGTTGTTATACAAGGTTAAAGACCTTAGGGAAGGTACACCAGCATTTTAAGTGGACAGCAAGGCACAAATAAAGGTTTGAAAGGTGTTTCAATTCTCTTCGGACTATAAACGTATACCTAATGACTTCCATTGCCCTTTTAGCTGTTGTAAATAAATTAAAATGTAATTTAGCAATAGATGCCTTCGAGATTTCAGTATCAAATATATTTTATTCGGATGTTTAAATAATTTTAGAATACTGGAGCAATGTATGCATCTACAATATGCAAGAGATGCTACAAGATACAAGCACAAGCAAGAGAAAATAATAATATCTAAAACTATGTAGGGCACAGCGATAGATGATACAATCAGTTATAAGTCGTCATCATCTTACATGGAATGATAATTATATGTTGTGATATAATTCAATTATAGCATTATTATCATAGCACAAGCTTAGTTTCAAGATTATTTCTATAAAATATTCAATTACACCTTTTATAGCTTCTGCAAGTGATTCTTCTCCTTTATGGCCGGTTACTTTAGATGGCATGTCCATATGTGCGAGGTCGACGGCGACACCGGGCGTGCTTGGCGATATGTCGTATAGAGCTAGATGGGTCACCAACTCATTTAGCCTGAGTAGAAGCGACAAGGGTTGTCCGATACCGCCGGCTCCACCGATTACTGCCACTTTGAAGCATTTCTAAATATTTGTAAAACGACGATAGATAACTCTTGGTTTCAACGCATGAAATGTGTTTAGAGATTTTGTTTGAGATTAGAATCTGTTATAAGCTGGAGGCAAGCGCTAATCCGTAGCCCCTATAGGCAGCAGTACTTGAAAGCGTATTTATCGTCAACTACTTACATCAACAGATATTGTAATTTATTCTATCATATACAAAATAAACTCACAACTTTTAATCAATTTTGGAACAATTTGTAGCATAAACTCGTAGCTTTACTATACTATACTAAGCTATAATTTTATACTAAAATACAAGTTAAAATAACATAGACTGTTTCCATTTTACATCTTTCATTAAATTCATATTTATTCTTCGTGAAATGTTAGATATTATTATTATAATACACAAATCATATGAATAAAGCATTAAATCCTATTTGATGATACGTTGGAGCATATTATAAATTACTGAAACTATCAAGTATTGTCAAAATATCTATTATTTACAAGCATAATTCTACAGCGTAATCCTCAGAAAGAAAAGCAGGAAGTGGAGATGCAGTTTTGAAATTTTAGAGTAATTTCATGTGGAGAAAGCTTAATAAGACCTTAGTATATACTATAAATCACAAACTTAGCCAAACTTTTTGAGCGCTCTGAAGATAGTTGCGCAGAACACAAATTTACGTATAATATCATATGTATTCGAGATATCTTAAGAATAAATAAATTCCAATTTTAAATTCATATATTTGAATACATTTGAATTAAACACTTATTTATATTACGCGGAAGCTCGAACTTACGGTTGGTTATATTCAGAGCGGCCAAAAATATTGACGAAGACTTTACGGTATAAGCAATGTGTGTAGATATAATATATTTACAGCAGGAAGTGAAATATTATCACCTGTGTTGAAGTAGAAAAATTTTCAGCGGCAATTTTCAGTAAAACCTTTACCGGCTTGACAATACTGGCTAACATTTCGTCATGAACCGTAAATTTATAAAATCGTCTTCAGATGGGTTCTCTACCCTATAATTTACGTTAATATATCATATTTTACGTCATATGTAAATAATATTCAATTTACTAGAAATGGAGAAATAAAATATTTATAAAAAACATCATTTACTGTAAATGTTTCAAATACTCTGTCAAAGTTTTATGAGTAAAAATGTCTTTGGATATAAAAAATAAATACCAAAGAAACTATGAACAGTTTAAAAAAGGGTTTGAATCTCTTTTTAGAACTCATTTTTAAATTATTACTACATACATTAGAAAATAACTCGAAGCTGTAGTCCGGTGAAGCTGTTAAGACCTTGATGGGTCAATAGCGTAGTCATTTCGAGAAAAAAAAAACTCGAAGCTTGGAAAAAAAATTATAGCATTCTCAAATTATAACGCAGTGCTTTTGTTGCTGTGTCGGAGGGTATTAACAATACACAATCTACAATCGAATCAATCTATTTAATCGTTTAAGTACATTGATACAACTTTAGCATGGTAGGTTGATTCAAAAAATTTGTCTGGCGAGCATGACAACTATATTAAGTGCCTACTTCCGCCTGAAACTTCCACGGCTTTGATCGCGTTTACATATACATATTTGACCTCCACCTAGGGAGCAGTAGTATTTCTGGATGGAAATTTAACTATGACCTAAGGAGATAGATCGATTAATGTACATGTACGTCGAACTGTAAGATCTGGCACTAGCATATTTAGGCGATTTTACGTGAAAATAGACATACTCAGTAAAACTGCTGAGTTAAAAATCGATCTATCTTGTTAACCTATTCTGTGCCAACTTTAAAAGTTATAGTATATTTTATGTGTATTTTAAGCTACGTTTTGATGAAAAAAAATATGCCAAGTTACTAAAATTTTGTTTTGATTTCGGTTTTGAACATTAAAAAAGTTCATTTCAAGTTTTATTTTATTTACAAAAAGAGCAATTGTTCTTCTATATAAATGCGTTTAATATTTAATTCTAAAAACTACTTCCAACAAATCTGAATTTCAGATGTGACTGTTCTTTACCTTTTTTTCGTTGTGCGCTTCACTTGAAATGCCCCGCGGTGTCTAGGATAAGTAATATAATACATTTCAATTATTTTTAGAAATGTCTGTCTGTTTGTATGAACACGCATCCCTGCTAAAGTACCTACTGGGCTCATAATGAAACCTCACCAAGAAAATCATAAAGTATATCTTCGAAAGTTACTTAGTCTTTGTTTCATTAAATTCGGTCCCCTCCATCAAAACTTATTGTAATTTTAATGCCTTTTTTTTTCTCGAACTGACTACGCTATTGACTTAGCAAGGTCTTAACAGCTTCACCGGACTACTAAGGCGAGCGCTTAAGGCACTCAGCCGATTTATATTGGCAACCAGCTCAAGAGTGCACGGCAAACCTCGGCTTGGCTGTTGCCCGTTGCATGCAAAATCGCGACCTATCTTAGATAACCTAGCTAACTATTCATATATGTTTGAGTTGTTGAAACGTATATGAGTACCAAGCATATCCGCCTCAACAACTCCTCCATATATTTTTGTCGGAATAATTGAGAGTTTTTCAGTTCGATAAGGGAAAAAAAATTAACAAAAATAACCCTTCCACCAAGATGTGTAGCGTGTAGGCGTGCACGTGTGTGGAGGTGATCGTGTAGTGTTGTATCAGTGATGTATGGGTGTGTCACCGTATCGCGCAAGCAAGAGCTCCCTACCGAGGGATCGAACCTAGGCTTGAGCCGCTGCCGTGGGAGGCCTAATCGGGTAATTTTAATGCCGATGCGGCGTAGTACTAGAAAACAGTAAAATAAGTATATGGACTTAATATATTCAGATGAACGACGAAGGAAGTCGCGGGCACAGCTAGTAATATTATAAAACTGAAAACTATTGGTCTGATTTGAAAAATTCTTTTAGTGTCAGATATCTCATTTATCGAGGAAAGCTATAAGGGAATCAGTTATATAGCATAAATAGCGAACACTTTTAGCCACACGCAGCGCCTAGGAACATAAAAAAGCTTAGCTTGTAAAATTTTAAATTAAATTATGACTTAATCCGCCCATGTTGTAACATGATTCATGATAACAAATAAAAATAGCTATATTTTACTCAGTAATCATATAATGAGAATGTCAACATAGTTTGGACCAATAAAAAAGTGAAGATATGTGATCAATGTATGCCCACTTATTCCACTCACAGGCAAAGTTTGGTTTTAAAATAGTACAAGGGATAAAACCAAAAATACATTTTGAATATCAGCCAAATAATTAGCCAACAAGCAGTCTGATTGAAAAATTGAGGCGTCATTCATTATTATTGGGAAATATCCTGGTGTAACTGTTAACAAACGGAAGACCAGACCCTGGACAGGCGTCACCGTTTTCTCAGTGTATTTGGCCCTGCTGATAATTGAAATTTATATAGAAATATATGAAAATAAATCTCATTTACGCTTATACAATGCATTCAATCAAATTGTGATGTATTTACAAACAACGTGTAGCAGTGTGAGTACCTATAAGTCTAAAAATCATAATTGAAGTAATTCTTGACGCAAATTAAGTTTTTAATCGAGCGGCAATTTAAGAGACACCAACTTTATTAGATAATTTAAATTTCTATAGAGTGCACTGACATAAAGATTACGCCGTATTGTCGATTGTTCATTTGATCTCAAGTTCATTTTTTAACGTGTACGTAAAGTATGAGTTTATCTGGAGAATTTTAGAAGCATTTGGAATTGTTAAATATTAGAGGAAATGCAATTACGTTTCCGTCTCTTTTCGTAAAAATATATCCTGGAGTGGTTATGCCATCTTTGTACATGTAAATAATAATAATTCCAGTTTATAAGAGTCCCAATATTGCACAAAAGTCTTTTCCCCAAAGTCATTTAGGACATGTACGTATTAAAGATTTCAGAACTACAAGAAATCTACATCTACACTCTTTAAGCCACTTCATTTAAATGTAACCAATATAATTAAAGTTACAGTTTTAAATATTTGAGCAATGATTCAACCGGCATTATCACCTAATCTTATAAAATAAAGTTCTTTTCACTCGATAAAAATAATTGTTAGACAATAATCCATAATTGATAGTTAATTTATTAAAAACAAATGAACGTCATTTATTTTTGGCATCTAATTTTTTAGTTGATTATTATTGTCATTGTCAATTAGATAATATTACAAGCATTTCGTGATCATTTTAATCAATTAACAGGATGGTGGCGTCTTCTTAGAACTTTTTTTTTTTCGAAATGTCTTCGCTATTGTCCCAACAAGGTCTTAACAGCTTCACCGGACTACGACTTCTTAGAACTTTCCAGAGAGTTTTTGTAGCAAGTCAGAATCCAAGCTCCGTGTTATTATTTCCCATCAATTTCACTTGTGCATAATAACCAAACTATATTACGTAAACACCACCAATATTACGAAATATAGTCTATAATAACAATAAAATAACACAAGATTATGAATAAAATATAAAATCCATTACATGACATCCCAAGATCTCACTAAAAAATTCTAGCGTTCGTCTAAATATGTCCACGAGTGTATATACTTTTGCCATATACGGCATATTTATTAGATCCAGGTTTCCTCACAATGTTCTTCTTCCTCGTTACATGATGGCGTTACCAACTTAAATTAGTTGATATCGAATTATTATTACACTGCCCATTATAACATATAATAGACGTAAAAATTATTTATCATTTAAAACCTTCTAGGGTCACAGTTCATCTATAATTCATTGATGAAATGGACCTCAGTTGGAAGGGCTCATGTAGTGCAAATTACAAATCACTCCTTTAACAACCGAAACATAAAACGAGTTCTGATATGATTCGGCAGAAATAAGGTCATTGCTGCTACCGTACATGAGATTAATGTCTCTATAATTTATTTATTCTTTATTAGAAGAAAAGTAGATACGGATTTGCAACAATAGTGTTACTTTTTAAATCATATATATTTAACTTTATAATATATATTTTACATATTATTGAAATAATAATTGTTCATTTTTTTACATATATAATGTTAATCCTTGTCCAATGAATTATTTAGTTATTTCGGCTATTTAATATAGATCAAAATTGTCATTTACAATTTCAATATCTTGGAAGGTATCCTAGATTTAAAAAAGTATCTATATCACTGAGACACGAGGCAATTTAAAAACCCTGCGCGAAACCGGGGCTTTTCGCTAGTATGAAATAAAACAAGCCTTAATAGGAGTTATATTTATTCCTTACTATTCATTCACAAAACACCTAACAACATCCATAGCCGAGTATTTCAGCATACATAGTCTTGAGTTACATAAATAACTTTACTGAAGTGTTGAAATTTCATTTAAATCGCCAGTGGAACTGCAAAGAATCTTTGTTTACACATATCTTAAGAATTATCCAAATTTACGAAACAGAAATAAATAGAAACAACACAATAGATAAATAATTCATTTTATACCTAAACCGCTTTGCAGACTGTACACATACTTTGTCAAATAGGTACGAGGTGAAAAAAAAAACAAAATTAAACGATTCCTATTTTCAAATATTATATTCTTGTTTTTAAATATTACAACTTAAATCTAACTTCTAACCCTGATAACACCACGGTTTTTCTCTTCTTAATATTCGATCTATTTTTTATTATAACAATAAATAAAAACAATATTTAATTTATGAATCCGTGGCACTTGTGGGGTTAAATGAGGATCGAATCTGTTCGACGTGGTTTGCGCTAATTCTGTTTACTTTTTGGCGAATTCCTCGCCAGTCTTGATGTTCTTGAGGAGTTCAGGGATGGCGGCCTTCAGGAGTCCCTGCTCGAACTCGTTGAGCTTCCCGAAGCCGAGGTTTTTCTCAACGCCGTTCTTCCCGAGCACTACAGGGTTTGCGAAGTACGCTGCTTCAGTTAAATCAGACTTCACGTACGCACATTCCACTACATTCGATTCACCCTGTAAATTCATCGACAGATATCATTTTATCTACATAATAGCTTACTTTTTTTTCGCTCACAAAATAAAATTTTGTGGAAAATGTTTAAAAAAAAAAATGTCTAAAAAATTGATATTACAATCAAACATAATTACATTTAGATAGGTAAAGTGAAAACAGTTCAGTACTTTTTACTTTTCTGTTTGTTGTTTTATTTGTTCTTGTAACAGATTTTATTTATATATAATTTTTTTGATCTTTTTTTTGTATAATACTCACGAAACTTATTTAATACAAATTTAAGTATGACTATTAGAATGCTTATTTTAAACGATTTTTTTTTTCAGTTCTAAAGAAATGTTAGAGATGTCTAAGAAAAATTCCCTGTATATATAATCCCATAATTAACTCTAAGCTCTTTTCCAGAGCATGAGAAGTTCTCCCATATAAAATATAGGTACACATTTTGATTATAATTTTTTGTAACTTGGCAGCACTTTATGCCTGTTATATCGTTACAAGTAATTTTAGTTATCTACAAAAAAAAATGTAAACCAAATCTCTAAAATTAATATTTCTCGAGATATTTAGTTTTTATTTTTTTGTAGCATATAATTGTAATGGTTTATTGAGACAAATTGAAAAAAATCCGTTCTTTATTACAATTTTTTTTTATATTATTTGTTCTTCGTGTTTAGTATTTCAATATTTCCAACAAAAATTGCTTCAGAATTTATAAATAAATTGACGTAAAAGCACACTACTATAAATATAAACGAAATTAATGTGCCGTTTGCCAACTAATTTGCGGAAGCAAACTTTATTTGTACTTTAAGTTAAATTTTCAAATAAAAATTAAAAGTAAAAAGGTCGTCAAAATAATGTTTTGAAATAATTACTTAGATTTTGTATATTCAAATATTTTTTAAGGTGGATCTAATTATTAAAACTGAAACGATTTCCTACATAAATAGTTTATATCTTACCGCAAATTTTTATTTAATTCAAAAAAATTACTTTTGGAAAACTAAGTTAAATACGACTATTTTCAGAACCTTATAAAGTTGGTAAAAAGCGTCATACAAAAATAATGATGTTCACTTTCATGACATACCCACTTATGTTCCCTTCAAATTAATTCCGATTCTTCGAAAAGAAAATTGATCCGAATTATGGTGTGTGGTATCGATTTGTGAAAAAATCGAGGACTAGAGAATTGTTTATCCAAAAATTGATCTCTTGATTTTTATCCTATTTTGATGAGCTGTTTTAGTTTTTTTTTTAATTATAGATTACTGTATCGAGTTTTATTTTTATAGAAAAAAAATCGAATCACTGAATCGATTCCATGATGAAAATCGATAAAATTAATCACCCCATCTCAGATTGCCATTCCATCCCTAGTATATGCCATACATATACAAAACTATATTTTTTATTATATCTATATATTGATGAGAATGTTGTGTAAATTAGAACTTACTTTAAGTCCCCTGAGGACAGCTCCCGCGAGCCTCGCCCCGGCGTACGCCATGGAGAGCGTCGCGGAACCGCCTCCTGCCTTCGCCTTCACCACCTGATCACATACTCTATATTACCCTCAACCCTTCAGGACCTTACCAGATCACTATAACCTTCCTTCGATCCCACCTTACATTTTATACTAAATTCATTCTCTTATAAATTTATACTACATTCAATCAACATTTGACAAAGATAGGTGAACGATAAATTAAAACTTCAAGTTTCTGGCGGGATCTTAGAATATCATGTAGTGAGTTTTATATTTTATTCATAATCTTGTGTTATTCACCTCTATGTATTGTGATATTGGTGGTGTTTTACGTAATATAATTTGGTTAATGTGAACAAGTGGACAGGAAATAGCATCAAAGGCATGGATTCTGATTTGTTACAAAAACTCCCTGGAAAGTTCTATCAATGCGGCCACCTTGTTGTTGTTAGAACATTGAAGTGATCATAAGAAACTTGTAATATTTGTTGAATAAAACAATAACAACAAAGACAATCTTAGTCACTTGATTTGAAAAACGATCACACAAACCAATTGTTTGGTGTCTGCTGTTTATTCAGCATGAAGATTTGCAATTTCCTATTAAATCGTAACCACCACACATCAAGTATAATATCCTCTATTGTAACGCTTTTAAGATTATTTAAATTTAGTTGCGTTTTATTAAGTGATGAAGTAATATCTGTACTTGACTAAACTGCTATCAACAAATATATAATGAGCTGTCATATTTAGATATCCCAAGCTCTGTTCATATGAAGCTAAAATGCTGTATTATTTAACAATTATACCTTAGACTCTCCTGATGCAGCCAGAACGATTGGAGAACAATGGGGTTGGTATATTCGGTGGAATAAAATCCGTAAAATAAAATAAATAATAAAAAGAAAATAATTAGACACCAAGAAATAAGTAACACATCGGCCGTGTTGTATTTTTTCGATTGTACCATACTTATTATCAGACATAGTACAGTTAGTATGTTCATTTGTCATTAACTTTGCCTCAGTGCTGGCATCTTGTGAAATCAGTATGTAAAATATTGATGAGCTATTTATGTTGTGGGATTGTACTGTGCTTAGCATCAGACGCAGTGCAGTCACTATGTCGTAACGGTTAAACTAGATGAGTATAAAGGCATATTTATGATTGAATCGTGTTTTGAAGGTTGTACCTCAGTGCCGGCCTCCTGTATCCTCTCGGTGAGCGCCTTGATCTTGCCCTGGTCGGAGAGCTTGACGGCGGGCTGGCTCTGGGAGAGCACGGGGATGATGGTGACGCCGGAGTGGCCGCCGATCACGGGGATGGTGACGGAGCGCGGGTCCACGCCGTTGATCTCGCCGATGAAAGCGGCGGCACGGACCACGTCCAGGGTAGTCACTCCGAGGACGCGGGCGGGGTCGTACACTCCGGCCTGGAACACCACACGACTCTCACTTATGGACCCCACAATATTCAAAATCATTAAAAATATGTTTTTATCTATCGCCGAACACTTCTATACATATAATGAGAAAGTAAATCTAATGTGTCTCTACATTTTAGATATTTTTTCTGAAGAAAAAAAAAATGTCGCTGGTGTCTCGGAATAAGCAATAGAATAAATTTCAATCATTTTTAGAAATGTGTGTATTTGTTTGAACACGAATCACAGCGTTAATAATAAAATCTCAAGTAATATTTACTCCTTGTTTCATCAAGATCAGTTTGCTGTATCAAAAGTTATTGTAATTTTAATAACGACGCGACTTAAGTACGAAAAAAAAGTAAATAAATTAATCGACTTAATATATTCAGATGATTTTTTTAATCACTATTCTTTTCACTTTACGTTTAACCACTGCCCCGTCAATACGCCTGTATCTAAGCAACAATTGACTATTTATTTTCCCCCACCAATATTGACAATATGCCATCTTACTTCCACATTTTATCTAAGACAGTGTGGACTGTGGCGTTTCAAACAGCCCAAGCCGATGTGGGTCGTGCACCGTTGAGCTAGTTACCCAAATAAAATCGGCTGAGTGCCTAAGCGCTCGCCTTAGTAGTCCGGTGAAGCTATGAAAGCCAGTAAGGCCAATAGCGTAGTCAGTTGGGAAAAAAAAAACATTTTATAACGCTTTTGTATGTTATTTATACAAAATTTTGTTGCATACTATTTAATTTGATCCTTTGAAATTTTAACTCAACTGAAAACGGTTAAAATGTGCATATATATTTTTTAATCTTACGTACGCACAAAGGGACTCTCATTTAAAAAAAAAAAACATTGTAAATCGATATCATTAACAATTGGTACCAGACATCACCATCAATCACGTAATAATCCAATTTATTGTTTCTATAATAAATTTATTGTTTTAAGAAAGCGCTTGGAGGAAAAAGTTTGAGGTACAATAGATTGACAAATAAACTTTTTTTATATACTTTAGTTTAGTGTAAAGGACAATATAGTCTAAGATGTTTTTTTTTTTTTTTTCGAACTGACTACGCTATTGACCTAGCAAGGTCTTAACAGCTTCACCGGACTACAATCTAAGATGGTAAACACCTAAACCTTAGAGAGGGACTACTAACCAGGTAGAATTAGAGAAAATGCTACCACTACGCTTTCATCACAATGTTTCCTTCACTGAAAACTGCCGTACATCCGGAAACAGTCGATGAGCCCTCACTTAATCTACCGACAGATACAAGGAAAAACTTTCCAGCCCCGAGTCTGATTTTACTTATTACATCAATCATTCTTACATCAGTTAATCACGTAAACGTTATCTTTTGTAGGAGTTTTATCGAAAATGATAACGAATGATAAGAACCTTCAGACCAATATTGTGTAATACTAACATTTAAAAGCCTTACAAGGTTAAAGTACTGATCAGAAAACAGCTCATCTATTTAACAATATTAGACGTTATTTATTTTTGAAATGGTTTTATAAATATATACTAATATAAAGTTGGAGGGATGTTTTTTTGGTTGAACGCGCTAACCTCAGGAAGTACTTGGTACGATTTGAAAAATTCTTTCAAGGTTGATAGCTCATTTATCGAGGGATTATATCACGCTAAGAACTATAGGAGCTGAACACTAATGATGAGTATTTCAAAATGTTTTTTTTTTTTTTTTGAGATCATCCGCTGCGTTTGGCGTTAGCCCAAAGAAACTATTCCACGCGGACGAAGTCGCGGGCAGAAACGAATAAATTATAACAGAAGGACTTATATATGAATTTTTCTATAACATTAACTTTACATTTAAGACAAGTATCAGTTTTTCAGGTAATAGTGTTAGGTTCTATACCAAAGTCCCAAAGCACATTACCAATTTGCCAAATAATAGCTTCAAGCAACATGTAAAGTGGGTTTTAATGTCTAAATGCTAATATATGGTGGATTAATATGTGAATGATGGCAATATCTGGAAATGACGGTCTTCTCTATGCATCCACTACAAACAAAAGTAACTATCTATATTGTAAAAATATGTATAAGTAGCTTCTGCCCGCGACTTCGTTCGCGTGGAATAATTACTTTGGGTTAATGTTAACACGCAGCGGAAGCTCTCGAGAGGAAAGGCAATCCAATTTTTAAACATTTTTCATTGGTACTCCGCGCCTATTGGTCTTGGCGTCCTGATATATAGCCTATAACCATCCACGATAAATGAGCTATATAACATTGAAAGAATTTTTCAAATCGGACAAGTAGTTCCTGAGATTACCCCCTACAACGTCACATACTTTACTTCTTATAATATTAGTATAGATGAAGAGATTAACCAGATCCAGTTTCTTCCCTTCAATGATTGGGCGGTTTCTTCAAACTGGAGGTAATTTTGAAGTTCATAAGCGCCTTTTTGACGCCTAAATTACTAATTTGAATTAACAATTTTTGATTTTTTTTATTAAAATGACCAAAACTCTATGGTTATGTATTGTATAACATGTACTGGAAACGGATCTTTCTTCCAGCTAACCAGCAGTTAAAAATAAAAGTGATTTCAGATCATGCAAATTAAATCTTAGGTAACCGATTATTTAAATTGACTTTGGTATGACGGTAGTAAGCTCGAAAAAAAAGTTACAGATCTATTTAACATCTATATGCACATATAGAGATAGTTGCTGTTTGTATGTGGTTGGTTAATGTTTTTGTGTCATGTTACCGCTGAGTGACGGTAGTGTATATTTTGTGTTTTTTTTTTTTTTTTTTTTTTTAACTGTGCATCATTAAATCAAACCATTAAAGCATTCGACATTCACAGCATACATTTAGGACGATCAAAATCACAGGCTATTAATAGAATTTTTTTTTTAATCAATGGGAAAGATTTTATGACAAGCTCATAGTGAACAAGCTGTATCTCTCAAAACTGTGGTGTAATGTAATAAACTAAAATAATGTTATATCCTTGAATAATTCATGTTATCAACAAAGACATTGTCATTGTTTTAAAAAAAACATGTTAATCTATTAAATGTAGTTGTAAAAACTTTAAAGATTAAATTCTTCTAAGCATTACATCATAATTGAAGAGATGTTTAGAATTTCGACATTTGTTTTTATTCCTTTTTATATATATATATATATATATATATATATATATATATGTATATATAAATTTCTTCAGTACGTGTGTATGTCACTGAACTGCTCCTAAACGGCTGGACTGATTTTGATGAAATTTTGTGTGCGTGATCCAGTGGACCCGAGAATGGTTTAGATTCACAATAGGACCCGGTAGGTGGCGCTGCGGTTGATTTTAGGATTTTTTAAATTACTAAAGTAGGAAAACATCTGCAGGGAGTGCTAGTTCCTTTATAGATTTTAGTGTATGAACTAACCCGATGTTCAGTGAAGATACAACATAAAAGGTAGTAAGGGTAAATACCGTATATTTACAGGGCGATTCACTCTCAGTGGAGTTGCTAGTAGCACACCTATATGTTTTACGCTAGTGGCAGCTAGTGATTGGCTGACTTAGAAAAAACCCTACCACCAGCTCAGAAAGCTCAGACTCATTCGCAATGATTCAAACCTACATAGAAGAAGCTGTCCACTGAGCCATCATCCCTAATTTATAGTTTTTTTAATGTTCTGGTAATATTATATTGAGCAGTCAGTTGAGCAGTATATGACAGTTGTTTTAATACAACCTAATATACTTGTGTGATGAACAGCATTGTTACTCCTGGGTATGGGTTATAGTTTACATATCTATGCAAGTGTATCAATTGATTGATTACCATGGTACAAAGTTATAATGAATTTGAAATGAAGTATTCCTGGGAGTATCTCTAAACTATATTGTTTTTTTTTTAAAAAAAGAAGTTCAAGAATAGACTCCATTCATAATGTAGGTGGAATACTTCCTTTAGAATTTTAAATTTATTTTATTTTAATTGGCTATATGTACCTTCACATATAGGATTCATAGTAATATATGTAATTGTGAATTATTATTGCTTACAATTTCTCTGTTATTTGAGCCTTTGATTACTATATCTAGCAAATCATTGGAATGCCCCTTATTATAAGTATATTAACTCATTTAATGTAGGTCACAGCAAGTAGACAAATGTTACACCTGTTTTCTTCCTTAGCTACACTGTAGGAGCACCAAATTACACACTGACTAGTATTCAGAAAAACTTCGAAACTAGAAAATCTCACCTTCTTTAAGACTTCTGATGCAATGGGCACCATAGAGTTAACTGGGTTTGTGATGATAGCCACAATAGCTTTAGGCGAGTTCTGTGCGATAGACGCAGCAATGTCACGAACAATTGAGGCATTGGTGTTGAACAGGTCATCACGGGTCATTCCTGGTTTGCGAGGAACACCAGCCGGGATCACCACCACATCAGCATCTGATAGAAACATTATGGTGTTATTTTAAGCACAGAACAAATTTCATGTTTGAATTTGTATTTTTTTAATTTTGTTAAAAAAATATTTTCAGCAATAATCACCATCAGTTTTCTACACTTATCTGACTTAAGTAGAATCAGAACAACCTGTTTTCCTTATTGACTCTTCCTCTAAGTATTCACACCTTTTGTACAAAATGCATAATAACTAAACAATTATTCACATTCCCTGATAGATATATAATTACCAAACACAGTAAGTTATCACTCTTCATCTCTCTGTCATTGGGTTTATTTAATAACTGCCTCGGATTATACTCATTCCTAACCTTATCCATTCTAGTTGATTTTCACATATCTACAAAATTTAATCTTCTTTCATAGCGAGCACTTTTTTTCTTCTTTACTGCAGACTCTTGGTCCGCACCATTTTTGCTTTCGTTTGGTTTATTGTATACATAAAAAATCATATCTGTGAACAACTATTGGGTGTTTTTTTTTATTTATTATTTAATATTTATTTGTTTATTTTTATTTAACTATTAACTATTTTAGGAAGGATTTTTTTAGTGATGTTATTGCCTTTAGCCCACCACTTTGATTTACACAGCATGACAGGAATTATAATAGTTTTATACAATCATCTTTGACTTTTAGGGATATTATTCGATATATACATCCTGCATTTATCTTATTCCTCATGTCCTGATTAATGCCACTGTCATTGCCATGAGACAATGCATCTAAAAAACAAAAAAATGGGAGGAAATAGGGATACATCATTTAAGGTTAAATGAGAGAAACTTGAAGGAATATTGAAGTCATAGAAAAAAGGTCCAGTTTTTCAGTCAACTTATTTTCAGTCCAACATTCCATAGTTTTACTTATTTAACCATGATTTTGTAATTTACACTTGGAGCCTGAACACACTATCTTTGACAAAACCTATGTAATTGTTGAATAACATACAGTGAAATGCCTGCTGTATGTTTAACAATAGTGTATTATGGATACAAAGTATAAATAAAGGCTTAAAGCTGATCAATGAACTGAATATTGATATTGTTCATAATTTCAAGTAATTCTACCTGTTACAATAACAGGTCAAAGTGAATTAGTCGTAGTCCGGTGAAGCTGTTAAGACCTTACTGGGTCAATAGCGTAGACATTTCGAAAAAAAAAAAGAAAGTGAATTAGCCATAAAATTATACTCAAAATATATAAACTGGTAATTTGGTATAAATTTTTTTTTTCATTTTTTTTTTTTGGCAATCAATCTTTCAGATTATTACTGCCATTGTTGAGTAATCAATAATATTACAAGCGTCATGCGATCACTTCAATATTAAGAGTTGTGTGACTCAATATTCTAACAAGATGTTGGATCCCTTGTTAGAACCTTCCTGGGAGTTTTTGTGGCATCTGAGAATTTCATGCTCCATGGTATTATTTTCCATTCACTTCACTTATGCACAATAAACTAACTATATTACATAAAACACCACCAAATTTACAAAATATAGAGTCCAATAACACAAGATTACGAATAAAATATAAAATTCACTACATGACAGACTAAGATCCCGCCAAATACTCTCGATAACTTATTTATACATATTTTCGATAAGTTACAGATAAAAGTTTAATTGAAATACTGAATATGATGACACCTGTTTTAATAGCAAATATGAAAAAAAAATTGTACACAAGAACTACACACACAGACAGCAGTGTATAATCTTTGGCATAGATCTAGTTCTAACAGGAATGTCAAGGTCATGTTGACGTTGCTTATTATGTAACTGTCAAAATAATGTTTCCCATGAAGAATTATGTATTATCACCAAGTTACTTATATCACTGACATTAACCTTGACATCTGCTAAAAAAAAACTTTGAAGATTGCAAATTTATAGGTTACCATTACATAATCGTTTTATTACTTGTATATACAAGAATATAATCTGAAATATGCCTTTTAATATTAAGTATTTACCTTTAATTGCTGCTGAAAGTTCTTCCGGACCCTTGTGACCGCTGACCTTGGCTGGGGTGTCCATGTGAGATATGTCGACCGCGACTCCGGGAGTCACCGGCGCGATATCGTACAAGGCCAGCCTGGTCACTAGAGGATTCTGCTTCAGGAGGAGAGACAAGGGCTGGCCGATTCCACCGGCAGCGCCTGCGACCACCACTTTAAAATTTTTCTAGAAGATAACATTTTTATAAATATGGAAATCTAAAAGTTAAGTAGCTCTTCTTCGATTATTAGTCAATAACTTTATCAAAAATTCTTACCTGGGATGTGGTGGAGAATGTTTTCGCTCCATTTTGCACAGCCACAGAGGCAACCGGTTGTAATACACGAGAGAACATATTATGGTGTATATTAGTCTTCACTAATTTGAGAAGATTTATAATAAAAAGCAAACCACCAGCTTGCCTGACCTCGCCGACCTTTGAAAGATAACTACTCGCGGATAGTGATATAATATGACGTCAATATGTCTTGTCTACAGTGTAGCATGTAACATTTCACGTATCACAAGTTAAATAATGTGTCATTAGTTAAATAATGTACTGCGACAACGACTACCGATAATAATTGTTATATATTGGACAAATATAATCCATGAGTTAACGTAAATGCTGACCCTATTCATTATTACCGTAAATTATAGTACAATTTATTATTGTACGCATAAAATGATAGTAGCAATGTATCACCAGCTAGAAGGTAGAATGTAAATTACATTTTATTTTATTTTGAAACTGATCTACGTGTATTTTTAAACTAACTATAGAATTTTATAAACATTACATACCAATATTTTACTCTTCATCTATTTATAATTAATATACACTGCATGCACCTCGTTATGTATGATCTGTGATTTAATAATCACAAAAAATAATGATGTTCTAGTTATAATAAATTAATATAAATTGAACATCACATTTTTTAGATGATATAAACACATAGGCTTACACGTCATATTCATTTTTAATTTTTAAATTAATACAGAATTGCGGCATGGGTATAAGTTTCAAATTGGGAGTTTTTGGCGGGATTTTAGTCTGTCATGTAGTGGATTTTATATTTTATTCATAATCTTGTGTTATTTGACTATATATTGTGTAAATTTGTTGGTGTTTTACGTAATATAGTTAGTTTATTATGCATAAGTGAAGTGAATGGAAAATAATAACATGGAGCATGAAATTCTGAGATGCCACAAAAACTCCCTGGAAGGTTCTAGCAAGGGATCCACCATCTTGTTAGAATATGGTTTCACACGATGCTTAATATTGGAATGATCTCACGAAGTTTGTGATATTATTGACTACGTGACAATGGCAGTAATAATCGGAAAGATTGATTGCCAAAAATAAAGTTAAAAAAAAAAGTTTCAAATAAACAAAATCGAATGATGCCTTCATTTTTAAAAATCGCTTTATAATGGCCACATAACAACTAAAACTGTAAAAAGAAGAATAAATACGGACCATTAAAAAAATTACGACTAAATACTGGGCATTTTTTTTTATTATATATTTTTTGAATAACTAATTTAAAAATCTCTAAATTTATCAGGTATATAAAGGAATAAAAACACATAAAAAAATTGAGGAAATAGAAAAAGAAATCACAACATCCAATTTTGTGTGTAACGTCCCGTCTATATTATATTGTATGTTATTTATAGATTTTGGCGAGATTTTAAGCTGTCATGTAGGTAGTTTCATATATTATTCATATTCTTTTGTTACTCTATATTGTGTAAAATTGGTAGTGTCTTATGTAATACAGTTCGTTTATCGTGCATAAGTAAATCACACCACACTTTACCTGATGTCAATCTCCTAATTTGTTCTGATAATTTTAAACCTTAGACTTTATAAACTCCACGATTGGAAGTATTTGAACAATTTTGTTATATAATTACACGAAGACTAAGAAGATAAAAATATGGATAAAAATGTGTGAAATATTATATCTTCTACATAATATTTGGTATAAGCGCCAAATATTTACATTAACTTGGATATAGAAGAACATCGGCTAAAGAATACAGAAAAACTACCTATATTGACTTTAGAATTGGTAGTATGGATTAATTTCTTCGCCTGTCCTATTTGACGAATATTACTACTACTATCTATGGTATATGTTAGGGTGTTGATATTTTTAAAGATGTCGGATTTTCGATATATCGATATTTATAAAAATATCGGACCTCGATATATTGGAAAAAACTATCGATATATTAGGCTTTATTAAAAAAAAAAGTAAATCTCCTTAACATTGACTTACAGCTTTTAATCTAGCTTTTATTTGTACAATTTATACCATAAATGTTTGAAACATATAATGGTACAGTTCTAAGAGCCACTTGCACAAACTATTCAATCATATTGATAGTCGTGATCATTATCGTTTTATCTAAATATGATAATTATGTGTATCTATATTTTTCAGTCCATCAGTTACCAAGTTTTTTAAGTAATGGTAATCTATTAGTTCCACTAGTGGAATAACATTTCAATGTCTGCAGGTTTGAACCCCGGCGTGTAATAACGAATTTTACAAAATTCGCGTACATTTACTTATTTAAATTGATAACAGTATGGTCTCACGGTGAAGGAGAACCCCGTAAGAAAAGTTAAGCCTGAGAAATGTTCGTGTAGTATTATTATATATGGGAAAACATACAATTGTGGCTCTCTCAGAGTTTGAAATCGCCAATATATCGTGTGCTGGTGTTGTGATGTGTCCATACCTTCCTTCGGGAAGAGGCCTATGGCCTTGCAGTGGGTCTCTTATGGGCTGATAATGATGAATATTTTTCAGTAAGAGATTTTTAAAATACTATTTATTTCATATGTTTAGCTGTTTCACTAGGTACTAAGATTACTATTACCAGCATGCTTCGAATTCCGGTACCTCGGTTCATTGATTCAAAACGCGGCAGCGTAGACAATAACGGAAGGAATACGATAAATGCAAGATGCACGAAATGGCGAAAGATGTTTAGGGTATCAAGCGATAGGGCCCAGGAGGTAGATCCGCGAAGTGGCCCTCTTCGCCAAAGAAGAGCAGTGGGAGGGACGAGGCGTAATGCCCGTCTGCTCCCAACACCGTAACCAAACCTGAGGAGGATGGGTTGGGGGCTCCATCTCCTCGTTGCACGGGTGAGCCTGACGAGGGGAGACTATTGGTCGTGTACCCAGTAGTTTCTCTACAGTAGGGCGAAGTCCGGTGTTCACTCGCCAGGCTGCCGCAGGGGCAGTTTTTCAGATTTGAGAGCAAGCTCAACCCCTGGCTGCTAATACTTTACGGCGGACGGTATACCATGGGGTTTTAGTCCGCGGTAGTCGAACATAACCCACTCTCTCCCCCGGGAGAGTGGCGTATCCAAAAAGGGTTTCGCACGTTAATAATAATAAAAAAAAAATCGTACGATCCACGAATGCCTTTGAAACTCATGGGAAAATCATATAAAACTATTATAAGACACAGTCATACTACATGCATCTGAGTGCTGGGTAGCTATTATTCAACCTAAGGCTAAGAAAATGATGATGAATAAAAAAATAGAGACCGCCGATATCCAAATTTTAATATCGAAATATCGATATATCACCCAAAAAATATTACTAAGAAATATCGAAATGTTATCAACAGCCTTAGTATATGTCAGTAGGACTGTTGATACTTTTAAAAATATCGGATTTTCGATATATCGATGTTTATGAAAATATCAATATCGAACCTCGATATATTGGAAAAAAATATCGATATATCGGCTATGTTAAAAAAATGTAATTCAGCTTAACATTGATTTACAGTTTTTAATCCAATATATTTGTACAGTTTATACCATATATGTTTTAAAATATAACAGTATAGTTCTAAGAGCCACAAACGTCATTCAATCATATTGATAATCGTCATCATTATTGTTTTATCTAAATAAGATAATTATGTGTACCAATATTTTTATTCCATCAGTTACCAAGTTTTTTTAAATAGTGGTAGTCTACTAGTTTCACTAATAGAATAACATTTCGATGTCTGCGGGTTCGAACCCCGGTGTGTAATAATGAACTTTACAAAATTCGCGTACACTTACTAATTTAAATTGGTAACAGTATCGTCTGACGGTCAAGGAAAACCCCGTGAGAAAACCTGAGCTTGAGAAATGTTCTGGTAGTATTACTATATGTGAGAAAACGTACAATTGTGGTTTTCTCAGAGTTTGAAATTGCCAATACGCCGTGGGCTAATGTGGTGATTATGTCCGTACCTTCTTTCAGGAAAAGGTCTGTAGCCCTGCAATTGCTCTCTTACAGGCTGACGGTAATGAATATTTTGCAGCAAGAGATTTTTAAAATACTATTTACTTCATATGTTCAGCTGTTTCACTAGGTACTACGATTACTACGAGCCTGCTTCATATTCATTGATTCAAAACGTGGCAGTGTAGACAATAACGGAAGGAATAGGATAAATGCAGGATGTACTAAATGGAGAAAGATGTTCAGGTTATGCGATCCACCAATGCGCTTGAAACTCACGGGGAAGGCGTATAAAATTGTTATAAGACAGTCATACTGCATGCATCTGAGTGCTAGGTTACAAAAGAAACGGATGAAAAACTGTACGCGGCAGAGCTGCGATTGTTAAGATGTATGGTGTAACTAGAAGTGATAGAATAAAAACTTATCAGATAAAGATTGAAAATATCACCAGTGACAGACAAGTTGAGAAATAATAGGTTATCATGATACAGGCTTGTCATAAAGAGAGATGAAAGACTTATAACTAGAATAGTTTTAAAGTATGGATAAAGTATGTAAAAATAACATATGTAATAGGTGTGAATTCTGAGATTATATCTGACTGAGGAGACTGGAAAAGAAAAACATAATGTATCGAGTCAACCTAGGTGGAATAAGGCTAAGAAAATGATTATGAATAAAAAAAATATCGACCGCTGATATCCAAATCATAATAACAAAATATCGATATATCGCCCAAAAAATATTACTAATAAATATCGATATTTTAAAATAAAAATATCGCTTTAACGATATATCGATATTTTATCAACAGTCCTATATGTCAGTTCTTGACGTTTCAGTATTTAGTTTTTATATGAAATAATAACATAGAGCGAATAGGTATATTTTTGTGGATTCGTTGATAATTCAATAACAAAATGAATGTAATACAGGCGGTGAAGATGTATATTACGAAGATGACTGATGAGAGCGGGCCTGGTATGAAAGTTATACTTATGGATAAAGAAACAGTGAGTACGCCCATTTCGATAAATGCTTAATTCATTGTCACACTCTTCAAAGGGTTCTTTATTAGTGTTTATAATACGATAATTAAAAGTAATTGCTAAATAAAATTTCTATGCGTCTTACATTAGACGAATATAGCCTCTTCCTGTGTTAAAAAAGAGTGAATTCTTGGAAATTGACAATTACGGCCAACCTAAGTGAAAGTAGTAATTAGATAAAATATAAATAAAAAACAAATAGTGTTCTGGACAGTGCTTAATTCTTATCTAATTTTCTCTATTGTAGCATGTGTCACATATTTCTCCTTATCATTGTGTTAAAGATAAAACTAGGTAAATTGAAATCTTGTGTAGAACAAATGAAACAAGTTTCAAAATAAAGAACCTTTTCAAATTACAGTGTAAACTATTTGAAGTTTGTATTTTCAGACGAGTGTAGTGAGCATGGTTTACAGTCAATCAGAGATACTCCAGAAAGAAGTTTATCTGTTTGAAAGAATAGACAACCAAGCAAAGTGGGATAATTTGAAACACATGAAATGTATTGTGTTTCTGAGACCTACCTCAGAGAATATAGCCTTGCTGTCTAAGGAATTGAGATATCCTAAATATGGAGTTTATTTTATATGTAAGGAACATAGTTAAAATAAACTTTATTCTCTGTTATGTTTTTTTTAATATAGTCATCAGTCCAACTATTTGTCTCTTTTTTGCATTAATCGCCGTATTTTTTTTAAATTAATTTATCTTGTACACATGTTTTGGTAACTTTTAATTGTAGTCTAACATTTTTTTATTTGTTAAAATAATCATAGGTAATTGTCAGGAATATCTCTACAAAACATTGTGCTGTGACAATAAAAAATAACATTTCTTTAATATATAATGTTGTACCTGATTGAAGGAATGAGCAAAATAATTTTATAAATATGCTATTCTAAAATTCTGATTTTTGACAAAAATTTATGTCTTCAATTGTTTTAGTCAAGACTGATTAAAACTAGGCAAAAGTCAATAGTAACACAAGTAATATCTAGTTATTTGTTGGGTGTTATGGTTTGTTTAATTATAGTACAATTGATTATGAACTTTGTATTTTTCTTTTAGATTTCAGTAATGTCATATCTAAAACTGATATCAAAACTTTAGCAGAGTGTGATGAGCAAGAAACTGTAAGAGAAGTGCAGGAAGTGTTTGCTGATTACCTAGCAGTGGATAGACATTTGTTTTCATTCAACATTGTTGGCTGTTTGAAAGGTATAATGATAAAGCTTTATTTTATTTAATTCCATGCATAATACATAATAAATGGTAACAACGGTAACAATTATTAACCTATAATATTCAAAATTACGTTTCTTACGCTTAGATGGGTTTGATTACTAATTATAAATTCTATTTTGTAATTATTTTAATTATTACTTTCTTTATTTAACAACTCTTAATTATTGAATGCATGAACCCCTTTCGGGTCAAAGGTAATTAGTACTTATTTTTCTAAGAGTTGTATATTTTAGTATGGGTGTTCTAGATTTATATTCTCATTTATTACCAAAGTTTTTTTTATATATTTTTGATAATACTGCTACTCTTAAGGTGAAATCCATAGAGTGCACTCAGACTTTCTTAGTCCCAAGTCCAGAGTTTAAATTTATTGTTGCAAGCTTAGCATTCACTCAATTTATGCTGAGCTAAGTTAAAGTCATCAAATTCAAGGACTTATGAAAAACTTGAGTATTACGTGAATAAAAAAGTATGATTTAATAATAATGTAACAGTGACATTTCTATACTTTTTAGATTATCATTACAACTTGACTATCATTGGTTTGATCCTTCATTGCAAAAATGTCAAGAAAGCTTTCATTGTTTGTATTATCTACATTGTATAATCTTTACAATATTCTTTCAACATGCTTTTTTTGATATACTTTTTACAATTCAAAGACATTTTACAGATTTGACGTGCTATTGAATCAAAGCTTAGTGTAATTAGATTATAAATTCAAAACCTAAGATTGCCCTGACTAACTACTTAGGGAAGCTCAAGCTGAACTAAGCATAAGATAAGGTTGAGTACACTCTATATATTTCACCTTTGGGAAACCTATGTGATAATTATAAACTTTTTTATGTAAGGGCGAATGTGGAACCAGCAACATCTGACACGCTGCTCTCAAGGTCTACTAGCTCTGTTAATGTCTCTGAAGCGGCGAGCGTGCATACGTTACGAGGCCGGCTCAGAACCATGTATGCGATTGGCCGAACGAGTTAGGGATCTCTTGAGAAGGGAAGCTGTGCTTATTGACAATAATATACCATACAATGGTGAGGTACCGACGCCTATTTTGTTAATTGTCGATAGGCGAGATGACCCTGTCACACCACTTCTGAGTCAGGTGGGTTAAATGAATTACTTTATATAATTGTAAAATGGTTGGGCGTAATTATAATCTTCAATGTCATCTATATTTTTGTATATATGAATACATTGCTATATAATTCACTATTAATAAATTTTAAATATTTCCTGAATTGGGTATAGGAATTAATTAATCTCCAGAAGTACTAAGTGACATAGACTATTTATTCAGCATATACTGTATGTATATTTTAAAGTATTTTACATTATAATTAATATGTCACCAGAGATCCCTAAACTTTTTGTCTATGGACTACTTGCCATAGTTTTCAATTATATATAGGCACTCTGCTTCCGTAATATTGATTTATTTGTGAATTCATCAATTTTAAATATGTTTGTATATAGATGTGGCTTTGTACACAGTTACAGTTAAGCATTATTTAGGTTGATAGTATGTGCATACATATTATCTATATTTAATTCACGAATACCCAACATTTTATATGTAACCTGAAATGGCTTCTGTTTCAGTGGACATATCAGGCGATGGTTCATGAACTGTTGACTATAAACAATAACCGTGTGAGCTTCGCCCATGTGCCCGATGTTCCAAAGGATTTTAAGGAAGTGGTACTCTCTGCTGAACAGGATGAATTTTATGCCAAGGTCGGTCTCTCATTTGCTACAAGCATCTTTTTCGAGAAATTTCATTAATATAGTATTCATATTAAGAAGATAATCTGTATATACAAATAATTATGAGATCGTTTATCTAGAGTTGATTTGCCAAAACAGAAGAATTGAAATAAATTTAAAATTAAATTTTTCTTGTACAATAGATGTAACATAATGAATAACAAAATATATTTTGATATTATTCTTATTCTTCATACCTTTATAATGTTTTAATTGCATTTGATTGTAAAGCCAACGCTTACGACACATTATAAACTCCATGTAATGCGACGCGATTTAATGATAAATTTTCTAATATGTCAAAATTACTTAAATTTGGTTAGTTTACATTAAAGTAATATTGCTTTTTTTTTCTCTTTTTAACGACAACTTTCAGAAACCTCCCGAATTGCGTAACTATATAGAGTTTACACTCGAATTATATTTTTTTGTATTAAATAAAAATTATAGGAATTTCAAATTTTTAGAATTTGTACTCTAATTTCGGGGAAATCGGTCAGACAATGAAATCTCTGATGGACGAGTTCCAGAAGAAGGCGAAGAGCCATCAGAAGGTGGAAAGCATAGCCGACATGAAGAACTTTGTGGAGACATACCCACTTTTTAAGGTAACATATTTCATAGGATATTCATTTTAATCTCATTTGCTTAATGTTGAAATATATATAACATATATTTTACAGTATAATAAGAAATGTATTGCTTTGTTTTTCTATAGAAAATGTCAGGCACTGTGACGAAACACGTGACTGTGGTAGGAGAGCTCTCCGCATGCGTTGCTAAGTACAATCTTCTAGAAGTTTCCGAACTGGAGCAGGAGATCGCTTGTCAGAGTGATCATTCTAAACATTTACAGGTATTTTGTGTCTATTGTGTAATCACAATGATTTTTTATATACCCACTAGCTGTCACCCGCGGCTTCGCACGCGTATTTTAATACATTAAATAAATTTAAAATCGTGATCACACTACACTAGATGAGTGTAAATTACAATAATATTATTTCAAAAATATTTGTATCACATGCACATCATCTACTGTAATAGGTAATGTGTACATTATATATGTGAATACCAATAGTGAATCGAATGGGATGGGATTATCATCAGCCACATAACTGGAATTTTAAACTATATATCACCGTCAGTGCTCACACTATATAAGAAAATAATAAAAATATGAAGCTAAACATTATCTAACAATATTTGTAATTTTTTTTTAATTTATATAGATATAATATGTCCATAGTGTCGATATAATCAAGTCATTACTATACCTTGCTATAATTTAAATCACATAATTATATGACTTTCAATTATATTTATTCTTGGAGTCCAGTACAGCGCACGTCACATGTGTATGTTTACAGTGAACAACATATTTTTGATTAATTTCACACAGCCGAATGCACGGACAACAGTTTATCACTACATTGTGTAAAATAAAGTCCTATTCCACGTCTGTCTATATGTCTGTTCGCAATAAGATCAAAAACTACTGAACGCATCTTCATGTCGTTTTTATAAATATATAAAATGATTCTTGGGCAAGATTTAGGTATAGTTTGTCTTATTATCAGGGCGGGCAACGTCTTCTAAACCCGCTAGCTTAAAATAAAACAGCTAATTAGTTACTTATTTGCCCGTCAAATTCCCTTTCAAATATTACTTGTAGTCCGGTGAAGCTGTTAAGTGTAGTCATTTCTAAGAAAAAAAAAACGTTCAAATAGGTCCAGTCGTTTCGGAGAGTACCCGGAACAAATAAAAAAACAGACATATCGACAGAGTAAAAAAATGTCGATGTTTGAGGCATCACAGATTGTATTCACCAAAAATAATTTATTTTAATATAAATTACACTCACTTTACTTTTATAATACGTAATATATCACAAATAAAAAATTGGGAACAAAACTAACGTAGAATAGAGTTTTTGGCGAGATTTCAGTCTGTCATTTAGTGGATATTATATTTTACTAGCTGACCCGTGCAACTTCGTCTGCACCAAATTGGTTCAAACCTGTGTCAATTATATTTTTAAACGCGAAAAATCGTAATTAACCTAAAACCCGATTTTAGCGACCTCAACCGTTTGCATTTGTAAACCCGAACAATACAGGGACTTACTTAAACATATACCCAGTTGGTATGTGAGAAATATTTTAAAGTAACCATAAAACCCGCTCACAAAAGAAACAACAACTTGGTCTTAATTAGCTCTTTCTCTGGGATAATTTACCAAGTGGTGAAAAATGAATAATTACTAAAATGGCTATTAAAAAATAAGGGTTGATCGTAGAAGGGTGAAAATTGAGGATTGTATGTACTTTTGTATGTTGTATCATAAAAAAAATAGAAATTAAAAATTTTGTCTAAAAAATAAAATAAAAAAATTTAGGGGTGGACTACCCCTAACATTTAGGGGGATGAAAAATAGATGTTGGCCGATTCTCATAGATACCGGATAAGCACAAAAATTTCATCAAAATCGGTCAAGCCGTTTCGGAAGAGCATGGCAACGAAAATTGTGACACGAGAATTTTATATATTAGATTCATAATATTGTGTTACATGATTCTATATCGTTATAAATTGGTTGTGTTTTACATAATATCGTTTGTTTATTTTGCATAAGTAAAATGAATGAAAAATAAAACCACGGAGCATCAATTCTATGGTCTTGAAGATTAAGAATATAAAAATTTACGTTATATTATATAGAGGATTTGGCGCTTATACCTTTACATTATTTTAGACATAGAAGAAAACTACCTATATTGACAACTTCAGAATTGGCAGTATGGATTAATTCCTTCGACTGTCTTATTGGACGAATATTATTACTACTAAACTTTTTGAATAGCAACACAAAATAAACTTTAGAAATGTTTCCGATATAAACGTACCACGTATAATAAAAAATTGGAAATAAAAGTAACGAAGAATAAACTTTTTGAATAGGAACACAAAATAAACAATGAAAATATTTGCGATAGAATGTTATCGCGTTACCATGGCAACGCATATAATACTGACATTAACACGCAGCGGAAACTTCCAAAATAGCCCGATTTTGAGACATTCTTCATTAATGCTCAGCTCCTTTTGGTTTTAACGTGATGATATGTAGCCTATAGCCATCCTCGATAAATGAGCTATCTAACACTAAAAGAAACTTTTAAATCGGATCTGTAGTTCTTGAGATTATCGCGTTCAACCAAACAAACAAACAAACTCTTCAGCTTTATATATTAGTATAGATTAATTGTATCATAAACTTAGCTCTCGTGTGTGTCCTATAAGACGAACAGCCCTTTTACTTGTATCCGTTACTTTTCATTTTGTAAGAAGAGAAAAGAAAAAAAATTTTTTTTCACCACTCTGAATTTAACCGCGTAGTATACAAATATAGGTATAAATACGTATTTTATTACATGTATCACATAGACACAAATTAATAATAAATATATTTATTTTATTTTCCATTAAACTCTTACTTATGTGCGAGCTCGAACTTACAGCTATATTCAGGGTGACATTAAGAGTTACGTAAATAACGAGTGATGCCATTTATACATAAGAACTAGCTGTGACCGCTACTATGTCCGCCAGGAACATAATGCAAAAAAAAACAGTGACCAATAAAATCATCTGAGTTATTTTAGTCTGTCTTTGTGGATTTTATATTTTATTCATAATCTTATGTTATTTGACTTTATATTTCGTTAATTTGGTGGTGTTTTACGTAATATAGTTAGTTTATTGTGCATAAGTGAAGTGAATAGAAAATAATACCACGAATCACATGGAGCATGAAATTCTGAGATTCCACAAAAACTCTCGGGAAGATTCTAACAAGGGATCCTCCATTTTATTAGAATATTGATTCACACGACGCTTGTAACATTTTGACTACGCGACAATGGCAGTAATATTCTGAAAGATTGATTGCCAAAAATAAAGTTTAAAAAAATCATCTATCCATTTACTTATCCACCTTTCTCTTGTACTTAAGTCGCGCCGTAATTAAAATCATAATAACTTTTGATAGAATGAAACTATTTTAACGAAAACAAAACTAAATTTTACTCGAAAACATGCTTTAGTCTTTATCCTCAGTTATTGTGTCGGTATGTGTCGGTCAACGTTCTATTCGATTCTTCTTCTTTTTTTTTTGTTTTGGTGCCGCAGAAGCACTTGCCAGTGTCAATGTTTTCTTTCAATGGATAGTACAATAATATTACAAGCCTCGAGTGATTATTTCAATATTCTAACAAGCTGGTGGATCCCTTGTTAGAACCTTCCTGGGAGTTTTTGTGGCATCTCAGAATTTCATTCTTCGTAGTATTATTTTCCATTCACTTCACTTGTGCACTATAAATTATATTACATAAAATACCACCAAATTTACAAAATATAGAGTCAAATAATACAAGACTATGACAAATATATAAAATCCACTACATGACAGACTGAGATCCCGCCAAAAACTCGTTTTATTCGATTGTTCATGGCGGATTGATCGATCAAATCATAACCACTTCATTATTGATGAAATCATTCTTCTACATGGACGCCATTTTATCGCTGTATGCAGTAAGAATGAGTATCGCTCTAGAACAGTGAGTCGGGCAGCGGGAACATGATTCGAGAAGTTTTATAGACAAGAACAATAGCTGACTAGTTTTCTTACTGCCGGGAGCCGGTAGATGTTTTTGAATTAGAACACCAAGAAGTTAATGGTGAAATTCCAGTCCAGGCGAAATCGTACAAATCGATGAATCAAAATTACAATATACAAAATAGATGAATAAATTGTTAACTAGTATTTAATTTCATTTATTTTAACAGTACCTATTAGGGTGGATAACATTTGTTATGTCAACGAACCGGATTTGTTGACACCGACTCCGACCGTTTCCCCCTGTCCGCCGCCACCCCGCTATGATCTTTTACCGAGGTTTACTCTTTCTCCTCCACCTGAACCACCCTGAGGTCTCCTCCGTCCTACGCTAACCTACGTATCCCCCCTTAAAATGGAGCTCGAATCGTGAACGCTCTTCTAGGGTAAGGCCCAAATATTTCATCCGAGTCACAACACGAGTGTAGTTAGAGTAACATATTAGACACTCTCCTATAGGGAGCGTTCACAGGAGCGGTACTAAAGCAAAACACATAGAAATTGGGAGTTCAAGAAAAGAAAGACATTCAAAGTCCCACCAAATACCCCACCTTTTAGATAGTTTGTTATGTGTTGTTACAGCGGCTCAAGAATCTGATATCGAACGAGTCCGTACGTGACGAGGACGCAGTGCGCGCTGTCGCGCTGTACGGGCTCCGGTACGAGAAGCACGCGAGCAACGCGCTGGGAGCGCTGGTGGAGGCGCTGCGGGCGCGCGGCGCGGACGAGGCGGCGCTCCGCAGCGCGCTCAGCCTGCTCGAGTACGGTGGCGCGCATGCGCGACAGAGCGACCTCTTCGGCCTTCAGGACGCTGTCAAGATCACCAAGCGACTCTTCAAGGTACAACTCCACTCCGCGAACTCGTGTGTCACGTGATACAGCGAACCCAATGAGGTTACGAGTGGCTTGTCGGGGAGCGGCGACGACAACGCAAATTGAGCAGGCTAGACTTGGTTCAAACTTATAACAACGATCCCAGTCAAGCCCACACAAATTACAGTCAAACTAATTTACTATAATATGTTCCTGTCGAATATAATATGATATAATTATAAAAATATTAAAAAAAAACTTATAAATATATTTGTATTTCCACATATATCTTCAATAGATACAGACAATAGTCTTCTTTTTATAATATTGCATTAATTATATAATTCTGCATGTACAATTTTTATTTCTGGATTTTATAATAAATGGTTATGTAAATGTGAATGGTCAACGAATCATTAAGTTTTCATCTGGATTTCTTATAAAATTTTATACATCTGATGTTTGTGTTTCCTCTCAAACGATAGACTAATGTTGTCAGTAATACTCATACTTATTATTTTTACTTACATAAAATAATATTGTTTATATAAAATAGCCATTTACGTATCATTGCTATATCGATGCCACCTGAAAGTCTTTTCCAAAGACACTATCTCGCAATGCCAAACGAGATCATAAAAAAAATGTTTCAGATTCTACAAACAATACGAATTTACACAGTCTTTCGTTTAATAAATTTGATTCCATTTTGATTTATGTTTTACAGTTTCTTCATTTTGGATTGAGTTAGGACATTTTCTAAAACTGCATTTTGTATTCCTTATTGTACTAACAATATTGATGATATTATATGTTAATAATATTCTGCAGGGTCTAAATGGCGTCGAAAATATATACACCCAGCATACTCCACTACTGAAGGACACCCTCGAGGAACTGATAAAGGGAAAACTGCGAGAAAACCTTTACCCAACGCTGGGGAACGACGATGCAAACTACGGCCGAAGACCTCAGGACATCATCGTGTTCATGGTGGGGGGCACCACTTACGAAGAAGCGTTCTGCGTACATCAAATCAACCAGGCGTACCCGGGAGTCAGGGTTATACTCGGCGGAACAACGATACATAATTCCACGTCTTTCTTCGAGGAGGTGAAGGCAGCTATGCATGGGGTTCATAGGACGCATACGAGACATATCAAAAATGTATAAAATCGTATAATTATCTATGCTTTGCTTAGCATATTTATGTTATAATCGAAAAATAAAGGAAACAAATTGATTGTTATATCGATAAAAATTAATTCGAATTGTGAGTTCATCAGTCGAATTATTATCGATAACATATCGATATTTTTAACATTTATCGATAACAAGAAAATCAGAAAAATATTGATGGATAACGTTATTTTCTTGATATTAAACCTTTATTTAAAACCTTGCTTTAAATTATTGTAGTCTTGATCAGAATAACATATGAAAATTGATTTATCTAATATATCGGTTAATAATAGGTTCAAAGGTTTCATTTAGATCTCATAGTCAAATTGTTGATAAGATGTTAAGTAGATGTTGTTATTCGAGATAAATTAATATTTTTATTTAGATATATTCGCACGTATTAAAAACATAGTTATATACTTTTAAAAGTAAATTAATGCTTGTATAAGTTTGAACATTTCATAGATTATTTCTAGAACATTCTCATCACAATAAAATGAATAACTGTGCTAACATGAACTCTATATGAAATTAGCAAAATGTGTAACTGTGTTTGAGTTGGTTACTTATTTAAGTTATGTATATTTTTATCATATAATAAATTTAAACTTAATATGTAGTAATGGTGGATGATTAGAAATGCTGTTGCGAGTGTAGAGCAGGATGGAGAGAGGTGGAAATGAGAAGATTATTAGTATAGAAATAAAAATAGTGATATAATTTCTATTGTCTTATTTAATTATTTCTAATCTAATATGTAATATTGTAAGATATCTTTAAACTGGTTTACTACTGGTACTATAATTCACTTTAAATTGTTCAATTTCCATTAACGTCCAGCGGACCTGGCAAAGTAACTATTAATGTATAATTTTTTTGAAAATATTCCCAATAAAGTATACATGATCATTGTATGGTTTTATTTTTGCCGGTTTGTTTGTTTCTCGTATAAACAAAGGTCATCGAGAGAATTGAGAGCACTTCGTAATTAATGAGACTTTTACATTTAAGTGCAAGGTAGTAAATGAAAAAGCAAACCAAGAAACTTTCAATTACTTATTACACATAAAACTATTTTTCTGATTTTAAACATAACTATTAAGTATATTATATAAAATCTAAACAGAAGTAAAGTATGGATTGGCATTGTAAATTAGCTTCCAACCACATTCTTCTGCATCCAGTTTGTTGCTGAACCACACAATTACCCAATATACAATTTTTATCTGGGCTTTTTTTATAGTAACTAACCGTTTGGTAGGTGGTAGAGCCACGCTGAAGCTATTAGCATGTTTGAGACGACTCTCTCGGGGTAGTACCACCCTCTCACAGAAAACCGACGTGAAGTAATAGTGCTGGCATTGTTCGCCGCAGGCCCACCACTCTTCACCTTCCACTTCTTCTCTTCGTCCCACTCCCCCTACCCAACACAGGCTGGCAACGTACTTGCGGGTCCCCGGTGTTGCAAGTGTCTATGGACGGTGGTAATCACTTAACATCAGGTGACCGACCTATTCGTTTGCCATTTTGCGTCCTTTGACCTTGAATACATTTTTTTGCACACACGGGATCGATGGAGACTTCCCAAGATTTTATTAGAGTGGCATCCCTATCTTTTCTCTAGAACAGCTATACTTAACCTGTGGCCCAATGGTCCTTTGTAGTTGGTCCACCTTGTTACTTTATTTTCAGGTATTTAAAATTTCGCGCCAATCAGAAAAACTTTCAGCACGTCGAGTAAATTAATAAACCTCAGATACCTCGACCGCGATGCGTTCCATTAAAAACAATGTCCGAGCTAGACAACATGAATGGCTTTCACATGTTCAAGAGCGCGTCGCTGTGTTTATTAGTATAGTGCGCCGTTATTGTTAAAAAATCTTGCTAAACAGGTGTTTTCAAAGATGGTCTCCAGTGCAGTTTGCTTCATAACCTTACATAGTTTGCAGCCCGCGACACCATGAGGAGAACGTGTTTGTGGCCTTTAAAAAAAGAGGTGAGTATGATTGCTATAGAGGTTACCCGCATTTTTTGGGCAAATTTGATCGAGCATAGGTTGTAAAATCATAGGTTATTGTAGCTTGTAAAACCGCTCCGATTTTTGTTACATAAATAATCATTTTAAGTTGACATATTAGTTTAATGGAAATTTTTCATAACTTATAGATCTTAGAGTTTGACCACATTTTTACTTTATGTTATAAGACTGGCTCTCAGTTTGCAACTACCTGAACACAACTAAGAGGTGTTTGGCGATAGATTTTCAACTTGAAAGACCAATCGTATTTAGTGGGCGGAGGATTTAGATAAAGCTTTTTGGATTTAGTTTCATCGCGATGCTTTCTTACATCGAAATTTTCGGTTTATTGAGAAGAATTCGCATCTACGTCGATCGAAGCGTTGTCATACATAAAAATCCAGTTTGTTCACGATGAACTACGGAACTTAACTGATTAAGTAACCAGTCCTCATGAAACTTGGTATTTATGTACAATTTGAGAGATAAAATTATATTTCGATTATTGGCCTCAATACTTTTAATTAGAAATTAAACGTTGATTATTGGCATTGTTTGCAAATTTCATTATTCTCGAAAAGATGGTGCTTTTAATTAGTTTGTTAACAGAGAACTGTAGGACCGACTGTTATAGATATTCCATAGATGGCATCAAAATCAAGTTTTAATTTTGTTTTTTTACTCGTTTAAATTATGGCACACGTGTTATTTTATTAAATACGTAATAACTGAGCCACAGTAACGCGTGGCCGGATTAGCTAGTAGCATTCTAAAAAGCTTACGTTATATTTTTATATATATTAGGTCTTTACCTATGAAATTGCCGTTTTGTATGAAAAAATTGAAACGATTTTTTTGCATGTATTTTTATTAATCGAAGTAATCACCCATGCAATCAATGCAACTTTGCAGTGGCAGTTTATTGATGCCCTCCTTAAAGAATTCAGCTGGACGGGAAGCAACAAATTCTTCAAAGGCATTTTGTACTGCCTCTCGGGTATTGAATTTTAATTCCCGCCAAGGAGTTATCCAAATTCTGGAAAAAGTAGTAGTCTGTAGGCGCAAGGTCTGGTGAGTAGGGCGGATGACGGAGAACTTCCAACTCCAGTTCTTGCAACTTGGAGACCGTCTGCTGTGCAGTATGAGGTCGCGCGTTGTCGTGAAGGAGCAGCGGTGACGAGCGATTGCTGATTGGAGATGTGCCAGCTTCTTCACCATTGTGTTCAGTTCTTCACAGTACACATCTGCAGTAACACTTACCTCGTTTGGTAAGAAGCTGTGATGAATCACACCGGCGCTAGACCATCAAACAATGACCACCACTTTTCTAGGGGTAAGATTTCGTTTAGGGCATTGTTTAGGTGCTGAACCAGACCCAACTAACTTGTTGAGTGCTGGCGGTTATCAAACAATCCATTTTTCATCGCAGGTAGCAATGCGGTTCAAAATTTCTTCATTTGTGTGTCTGTTGAGCAGTACACCGCACGTCTCGACGCGTATTTCGTGCTGGCGATCATTGAGTTCACGGGGCACCCATTGTTCAAGCTTTTTTACCTTGCCAATTTGACGCAAATAGACCAATATTATTTTGACGCTAACGTCAAAAGCTGCTGCTAATTCAGCCGAAGATTGTGTATCATCAGCTTCCACAGTCGCCTTTAAGTCGTTATTGTCGGACGACCGCGAGGTTTATTTTTCAGGTAGAAATTCCCAGAATGGAAACGAGCAAACCAATAATAACCAAATAACAGGTGGTGCGTTAGTTTGTAGTGATAGCTCCGTAAACGTCGTTGATGTTGCGTGCCGCTTATGCCGCGTTGCTGCCACGACGGTACTCGTATTCCATAATTATTCCAATTTTTAACACATCCATGATGACAAAAAAGATTGAAATGCGATGAAAATGTAACACTAATCAATAAACAAATGACTACTTTTGAAAAAGAATTCTTGTTTTTAAAATAAAATTAATTTGTCATTAGAATTGTTAGCCAAACAAAAATTATTTTGATTTGAAATGACCAGTACTGCAGAACGGCAAATTCAGAGACCTATTGTATAAAGGTTATATCTTCGGAGATTCGCATCCTTCAATGTAGTTACTACATTTCTTAAACTGCTTTTTCTTCACAGAGTAAAGAAAAAGTTGTAATCAATAGGGTTGTGAGATTAGAAATAAAAACACTGAATTGTTGTGTTCAAAACACATTTTTTAAAGTTTTTTTTATTGAAAAATCTCCACCGACACAGGTGTTGCGTGTCGCTCAACGAATGAGAGTAAACAGAATGCGTGCCTTCCAACATTTTGGCACTGTTCGGCTGCCGGAACCCGCCTCGTTCGGCGAGTTCTACAATTGCATATTCATAAATCAAATTGTATCAAGCGGTACTGCGTAAAGCATACAATTAATGATTTCCACAATTTACCTAACCGTTAGCCGGTACGTATGAACATTTAATCATTCATATTTCTTCGTATATCAACGAAAACACTTAAATAAAAATCATGAAAATATTTCTCTTCGAACGGTGGTAGTACCGGCTAACGTATGATAAACACAGTCCGCTATTTTAATAAACAATGCTTTATTTCGTTTTAGGCTCATTATTGACTTCCATAAAAACCGTTTCTCATACAAAACGTCGGTTTCCTTATACGCATTCACTTCAGTCTTTACAAATTTTATTTTTCATCATTCGCGCTGCGTTTCTATTAAATAGTATTTATTCATAACAACGACAATAGAAGACTACTATATTATATACTATATGTGATTTTGGCGTATTTAAAAAATAAATAATAATGCTAATATATCTATAGCTTAACCAAATAATGTTTATGTCAACTAAGAAACAATACGTTATAGTACCCGACTTATGAATTGGAATGTCGGGGGGAAGACAGAGATAGTCGGCTAAGTTCGGTTCCGTAAAGCGTTATCTTTGTACATCGCGCTGTGTGAAAAAGACAACGCTTTACAATGCCGAAACAAGACAATCTTAGCCGAACGGCTTAGTCTCCTCGTCGACATGCCAAAGGAAATACCGGATAATAATCATAATTAAACAAAAATAATTTTCTATTAATACAAACGAGTGGTCTTAATACTGTCTCGATTATACGAAAACTAGTGCCCGGAATAAAGAGGGAATAGAAACGCAGCGTCTCGTTCACACAATCGGTTGTTTCTCTCACACACATCCTACATTTCGAAACATTTATAAGGCAATTTATAGAATTTAACTTCTATACATAATTGATAGCGGGCCGTGGCGCCGCACCGCGTGTATGGGTATACGTCTTGTAAATAAGACCCGAAGTGCCATTATCGAGATTTAAAAATTACGAGAGCTGCACTATTTTTGATATTATTTATTAAGTTATGTCGACATCCGTGCGTTTTCAGCTTCGCGAACACGCTTTTAATTCGATAAAGTCCACTTTTAACGTGTGTGGGGAATAAGAAGTTCCCTAGGGGGAGGGGGATCGTTTCAACCGCACATAAGGCACGAATGCCGACATACCTTCACAGGCCTGCAGTCTTCCATGCGATTTTCTAGGAGATTGTCCATAGAGATAGTACAGAAACATTTTGAAATGGAAATATAAAAGGCCATCTCTTTTAACGAATAACATCAGAGACATATTTATTATTTTCTTTTTTGTACAGTTTTAAGGATGACAATAAACGATTCACAATTATGTGTATATACATTCAAATATTATATAATCTCATACTACAGGCCTGTGTATACGTTGCAGCCGACTTATTACTGCATCATTATTATATTCCGACTCAAAGTCAAAGTTTGGTTAAGTTTAGCCATTATTTGGTACAAAAAAAAATTGTTTCACATCAAGGCACAAAGATATAAATCTCCCTTTAAAATGAATGAGTTTTATATATAACAACCCCACATTACGAATTATCGAGATCTATATGAATAGGTCCCGAGGTAGAGCCCGCATTTCCCTTTATTAAATGCTACAGCCATGTGCGTTGATGTTTTTTTTAATTTATATTACACAAATATATTATAATATAATCGATAAATCTTTCCAACGACGGGACAAAATAATCATCGTTGCGATCTATATACCGTGCTTCTTAAACTCGTTACAATGTACAGGAATCATTGTAGTTTTATACCACAACCGCGTAGTAGAGAATAAAAAAACAGCTAAAAGGAACTTTCACACGACATCAAAGTAGTAGTAATAATAATAATACAAAAAAAAACAAGACAATACGGTTCGCGAAATATCCCCGCTCATGAAACCACACGCATCACACGTGAAACGTAGTGTTGTGGACACACACGTTAGCGAAAAAAAAAAATCATATCAACAACATTAATTATATACGGCGCACAACAATCAACACACGCACATAAAGTATCTATATCGTATCTTACACTTATTAGAAACGAACGCATAAGCGTGTATACACGTATAATAAAATTTTAATCAAAACGTAAAAAAGGGGTGGGAAGGGGAGAAGGGGAAATGAGTAATAGAAAAGGTGAATAAGGAAGGTAGAAGGGTGAATGAGGAGGGAGAAGAGGGAATAAGGAAGGGAGAAGGGGAAATGAGTAAGGGTGAAGGGGAAATGAGTAAGGGAGAAGGTGGTATGAGGATGGGAGAAGAATAATAAATATAATACACAAAATAAACCGGCACCACGTTCTCGAGAAATTTAACTAATATTAACCATCTAATGTCGGGAACATGGTGCGGATCCCGTAGTATAGGCCCTTTCCAAAAGATTTTTTTAATGATTTTTTTTATATGTTAATGTAAACCTTAATCGTTTTTCATATAATGGAAAATCTTTATACATCACAATTTATACACGAACATAAGCCGTATATATATTTTTTTTTAATTAGGAAAGGACACTAGTGATTTCCCGCTACACTTCCTATATATACATCATTTACAGTAATTATTTCTATTTTATTCGTGGATTTTAGGATTAAGGATTTATACATATTTCTCCTTTCTTAAGTCGTCGCTGTCTTCGGAATTGTAAATATGACATATAAATCTATTTGTTTACTATTATCATTATTATTATTTAGATTCTAAACATTCATGTATTATCTTAATGACAATTACCCTAATGTGAAATAAGTTTTATAATAGAAAAATAAATAACTTCCTTGTTGAAATAAATTTATCTCACAAACCAATTCCCTATTTCTAAAACATGCGAATTTTAAAACTTTTTGGCTAGAGGATATAGACACAAAAAAATTTATAAGGAAACAAGTATCTCACATTTCTTAAACTAATTAATTTCATGGCAGTGCTAATGGCGACTGCTCTGTAATAGCGCGTGCCATAGAGAAAATTTAATCTATATCAATGTGAATGTCGATGTCCACATTTGGCGCTACCCAGGGAGCACCGCGCGGAGGTCATGGACTAAGCTCCCCTTGATGCCTTCCATATTAAATCACTGCTTATATTGAGCTTTCTAATCTCTTATACACACACCCATAACACACTGTTAATTAACATAAAATGAAACATTGGAAAATCTTTCTATACACAGAACAAAAAAAAAATGACATTCAACAGTTTATGTCAGAATTGACATGAAACGTCAAACTGACAGGACGCACCGTAACTTGTCTCCCTAAACAACTTATCGATTTTGTATTTATTTAACGTTATTGTCAGACCCTACCTGCTTTTCATTGACGCTTAGCATATATGTGAAATGTGGACAGCATTCCAATATTTTATATTTCGAGTACTATCGGACATAAATACAATTAATCGGCATATAGATTTTAAACGAGACACCACTAAATCCTGTGTGCATATTGTACTGGAGGGTGATCACTTTGAAAATATTCCGTACATCGAACCACTATACATTGATACCTGACAAGGCGTCTACCGTATCCAATTTGTCTATAGCTGTACTGTGAAACATTCCAAAGAGACATAGTATATAAATATATGCCTAACAAATGTCGATAACTGCCTAACAGCTGTCAATTTATCGATTTCTTTTTTAAATAGAAACGAACATCACTATCGCTCTTTGGCGGGACGCAACGTATTAATGGAAACACTTAAAGCCAATGAATATTTGTATGTCATGAACAAAGCGATTACTTCGTGCCTTTATTTAAAAACATGTTTTTGTGTTAAATATAGTTACATAAATATATATTACATGTAATGACGGAAATATCTATCAAAAAACCAAAGATAAATTGAATGATATTTATTGTCCTTCGTTAAATGTAGGGTATAAAATTTATTCTTTCCTATCTACTTAGATCGATTCTACTACTAAGGATTAGTACTAAAGATTAGGGAAAAGGGCGTAATGTGAGGTTATTGGCGAGTTTGATTGTTGTCTAGGGAGATATAGAATTGAGTACAGAATATCGGAATGGCTCTCTCGGTGCAAACGACTTCTAGATTCTTTTAACGTGTTTACAGGAGCATTATGTCTTTTGATACTTTAAAAACAAATAACATCGGACAGGCATTTACTGTGTCTTCTTTTTTGATGGTTTCCATACATGATCGTGCGACACAGTGTCTCACATAAACCAACATTTGAGAAATAGTTACTAACTTTAATGATATTCAATAAATTACACATAATTAATTAATAATAACTTTGTTCATCACATACCGAATATAATTAAATCGATTGTATAATATAGTAACGCGATTTGCTCATTCGATAAATTGTAATTTTTCGATTTCGCGTTTATAAATTTTATCGCGGAGGGTTTCCTTTAACAAATATAAACTAACTCTAAATAAATATACACTTAAACACATCAGACCGCTACGTCACGTCGCTCCGACGACTGGCGATAACCGGATAAAAAAATGATCGATAGGGAATTGCAAAGATTATATGGGGTTAAAAAAAATGGAATAAATTCGAATGAAATTAAACTGAATATTAATCGAATTAACTATTTAGTAGGGTAAAGTTCGAGTGATGAACATATTAGCGACCGGCGCACATCGTAATTCACAACACTAGTCCAGTCTGAGGATTCTTTAAACTATTCAAAATGATCTAACCATTATAACATACGTTAGTTAATCCGTCCAATGTTCAGTTCAATCTCTTATTCGCAATTCTAGTACAAGGTGCACTTTATCGATATCTAATCGGTTACATCACTATTAAAGTTACTGTAGAACGTTCCAGAATTAAAAACGTTTTTAATTCTAAAAAACCATACGTTTCGTCGCATCGTCTGAAATTTCCGCTAACGTAGACGATAAATTCCCATAAATAATTTCACATCATACCTTGATCACAAAACGAATATCATATACTATTTAGCAAGATTTTTCGATATTATAATCGATACATCGATATCGTAATCGATTAAGTTTGTGTCATCGATCAAACAAATCCACACTGTTACCATTCAACGAACAAGATTTAGAAGAAAACCTCACCAACACCACGCATCATCAAGGCAGCTCACACCGGGTCCCTTATGAGGGACAAAAACACAAACATTCTCACAATATTTACCTATCTATCCGTGTAACCCCGCCGTGCTGTACTAATTAATTGCCTCACCCTTACGTATTCTATTGCTTAACTGAATTTCCGTGGATTAAAAACCATATTTACTAAGCATGTTAACAAAAGAAACAACTTTAATAATTTTTTTTTTCTCTTAATTTCAACTCAAAAAGGCACAGTGGGTACGTTACAACCTTAATTTCATCACAAATGATATTGCATGGGATTTTAACGCCAGATATTTAAAAAAAAATTACATCCAATGAAAATTCAGTTCACTTAATTGATATGGAAAAAAATCGAATTTCGTCCTTCGTTCTGAGAATATTGAGAAGAAAAGAAGCTGATCTTTTCCATTACTTATAGCTTAGAATTTATCTTACTTACATTGTATTACCATACCTAATTAGAATTACGTCTAGAGAGTATTATTTACATTTGATGTAAATTCAAAATCAGTCGAGCGTGACAATGAGTTTTGGTTTTTTTTTTCTTTACAAATGGATTATTTAGAATCTAACGTTTCCACTTAACATATTTGATTGATATAGATATGAATTGACTGTAATCACTTCAATTTAAACAATTCCTTTCATCGAGTATAGTCGATGGCATATTTAGTTGAGTTGACTAATTAAATCTCATATGCACTTGAAATAAAAATGTCGATAGTTTATAACAAATTACCGACAATTACAAAAAACTGCTATCATATTGCCACGCCAACAACTTTGAGTAATTTTTCCAAATAACTGGCAATGTTTTTTCTCACAAAACGATATTAATCTCATTATTATTATTACATATAATTTTCACTCTCTAAACATCCATTGACATGTAATATCTAAAACTTTTTAAATACAATATTATCTATTAAAACGTTACTGAAATTAACTTCGATTTTGATACAACTCTTTGACTTACTCGATATAATATGTACTGGATATTATACAAAAAAAAAAACATCCCTTTCTTGGTGAATATTTTTATAGACGCTAGCCGTTCGATTTAATCGCCAAGAATAGGGAAACGTACATTATAAGTAAGAATAAAAACAAAACTTACAAGTTTATTGTTCGAGCGAGCTCATGTCGCTAGTAGACGCAATAGACGGCGAGTCGATAGCGTGAGACGTGCGTGCACGAGCGTGGTCGCGGGCCGACTGACGGAAGAATGGGACGCACGGTTGTCGGCGGCGGAGAGGGAGAGGGGAGGGGCGCGCGCGGGGGGAGAGTCACGGGTATGGGGGAGTACACGTGGCGTCGTGCACCCGCCCGACGGGAAGGAGAGCGTCACGGGAGTGGGGGTGCACCTGGCGTCGTGCACCTGCCCGACGGTCGTTACTGGGGGGGGCCGGCAGCGGCTGCCGATAACACGCAATCACTCAGCTATCTCCTCTTCCACAATCCATCCCCGAGTACTTTACTCGACAGTCTTCCACTCACTACTTCCGATTTGTTTGATAATGTCTTATCAGATAATAGTAGAGAAGGTTCGACGGTGTCGTGTAACGGTAGTGGTGGTGATGGTGGCGGTGGTGGTAGTGTCGGTGGCGGGGCGGCGACGAGCGACGTGAGCGGTCCGGTTATTGCGGGCTCATTACCTGCACGGCGTGGGGATGGGGTTGCGGCGGGGAGCCGGTGGGCGGCGCGTGGTTCAGGTACGCTAGGTGATGGTGGTAGTGGTGGTGCCCGCTGCCGCCGGTCGGGCCCATCAGTGGGCACAACACCTGCAACATAATAATATTCTATTGTGGATAATCATACTTTTTCATTTGCTGATTCATACTGAATGGAATGTTAGTTCTCATGTAATTTAAGATTAGAAATTGAAGGGTTATGATTCGATAGTAAATCTTTTTAATTAGGTAGATGATACGACACATTAGGTATTGAATATGGTTCTAAAGATGTCAGAACAAGAAAACTGTACCCTTATCAAACGAGGTTCAAATCCAATGGCTACAGAGGAAGACAAACATCACGTTCATAGTGTAGTATAGAGTTACAGTGCTTTCTAACATTCGCTTGGTTAATTACCACTGACAAATTCAAAATGTATTGTCACGTATTCTGGTAGTTGAGAATTATTAGGCGTAGACCAGTGGTCAGTAAACTGTACGTAGCTCTTTTACTACTCAAGTGTGGCTCTTATATAAAATGATCAGTGCAGACATGAGATATTATCTATTGACTTGTCTTATAAGATAGTAATCATTTTTGAAATACAATTGTACAAAAAAAGCACACAAAAAGGCGTATTAAACCCTTTATACCCCAAGTCTTTGTATTTCTACTACCAGTAACTCGAAACCGCGATTGTCTGCTGTTATCGAGAGCATAACAATTCGCGAGCCGCGATCATAATTTTAAATGGCTCCGCTCCGGAGTCTTCGAGTGCAAAGAGTCAATAAAGACACGCTTGAGAATGTAATTTTAATCCTAATTATTTACAGAAAAATGTCTATTAAAGCAGCAGGCTTTTTGAGTAAAGTACAATTTTTGTGTTGTTTTTATTTCGCGGTGTTGAACGATGAGTCTAACGAGCACTGTCGTGCGCGATGAAAGTTAGTGAAACATTGTATGTATATAAGTATATATGTGGGTATGCGACCTGGAACTGTGGCTGCTGATAGTGGTGGTGCGGATGCGGGTGCGGGTGCTGGTGCGGGTGCGGCGTGTGCGCGGGCGAGGGCGGCGGGTAGAGCGCGGGCGAGGCGGCGACGGGCGAGGGCGCGGGGGGCGGCGCGTACCCCATCCCCGCGCCGCTCACCACCTCGCCCCCGCCCGCGCCCACACCGCCCACCGCGCTCACCGCGCCCACGCTCCCGCCGTGGTACATGCGCACCTACACACACACATCATCATACCTCACGTATAACACTTAAATAATCGAGTCATTACATTACAAAACGAATTAAATACATTTTTTTAACTTTATTTTTGGCAATCAATCTTTCAGATTATTACTGCCATTGTCACGTAGTCAATAATATTACAAGCATCGTGTGATTATTTCAATATTAAGCGTCGTGTAAATCAATATTCTAAAAAGATGGTAGATCCCTTGTAGAACCTTCCATGGAGTCTTTGTGGTATCTCAGAATTTCATGCTTCATGATATTATTTTCCATTCACTGCACTTATGCACAACAAACTAACTATATTACGTAAAACTCCACCAGTTTTACAATATATAGAGTCAAGGAACAGAAGATTATGAATAAAATATAAAATTCACTACATGACAGACTAAAATCCCGCCAAAAACTCAAAATACAATTTTAATCATTCATATAATATTTTGGACTCGAATCCTCAAGGCAGGCGGAAACGTGGTCGACCTAGACAGACTTAGTGAAGAGAGATCACAGAGTCTACGAAGATTGGGATTACTTGAAGTAAGGTGAAGCATAGAGACATCAATAGATTGACATGGAAGTGCACCGTGTTTATCCTCTGCCCCCGACAGGTTGGGGACACAAGATCCCGAGAGATAGAGAGAGATATATAACATGTTTCATTTTTTTTAAGTTTCCAATTTTTATACACAGAGAACGAAGTTTAATTTTTCCCATCCATACAGCTTTTATTTATGACTTTCATATTTTACAAATACAAAATTAAATCATCATAAAAATACAGTACAATATTAGGCTAAAATTTGATTTGGTTCTTTTTGAAATGAAACAACTCAATTACATGCCAACTCTAAATTGAGAATTTTTGACGGGATCTTGAAATGTGATGTAGGAGTATATTTGATTGATAGTCTGGCGAGTTAATCGACTCTATATATTGTAATACTGGTGGCAAGTTACTTAATATAAATTAGTTACTAGTACTCAAGAAAAGTCGACAGGAAATCATACATGAATTCTGGGATGCCACAGAAACCCCTTGGAAAGTTCTATGAAAATGACCACTGTCCTTATTACAACACTGAAATGATTGCAGTCAACTTGTAATATCCTATAATAATTTAGCAAAAGACTGATTGCCAAAATTAGAACTAAAAAAATAATAGTTTTGATGTAATGCTTTGTACAGCAATTAGCCGAAGTTTCGTAGCCCAAGTACGGAAGTAGCATATCTTTACAATAAATTTCTTCTGTACATGTGTATGTCACTGGGCTCCTCATAAACGGTTGGACCGATTTTTATGAAATTTTGTATGAGAACAGTGAACAGAGAATGGTTTAGATTCACAATTGGATCCGGTAGGTGGCACTGCAGTTGAATTTTAGGTTTTTTTTTTATTATTAAGGAAGGACAACGTCCACTAGGATATATATACAGAAAGAGATAGAAAGACAGTGTAGGGTAGGGATGATCGATATTCATCGATGTTAAAGAAACATCGATATTTAACTGAAAAATATCGATGTTTTGATGCCGATAACATCGACACATTGATTTTTTGTTTTCGATAACAACGACGTTATGAATATATTCATTAAGGTCATCTAACGTTGCATGTGTATTAGCTAGAGACTAGATAATTACAAATTTGTAAGCCGTATGAATAGTTATTTCTTTCTATGATATTTTTTTTCGTCGCTGACTATGTAAAACACCAGATAAAGTTATTTTTTTTATTTTAAATTTTAATTGCTGGCATAATACAAAAACATCGATGTTATGCTTTCGATGTCGACATCGATGTTTTGCTATCGATGTCGACATGGATGTTTTTGTAATATCGATGATCTGTAGTGTAGGGTGTACATTACCATGTGTTGGTAGGGTATGGCCTGTTGCGCGTGTGCTGCGTGTGCGGGGTGCGCGGGGTGTGCGGGGTGCGGGCCGGGGTGCGGGTGCGGGTACGGCACGAACTGCTGCATGGGCGCGGGCGCCAGCAGCGGCTGCCCCGTCGCCGCCGCCACCTGCATGCCAGACCCGACACCGACTGCGCAAACATACAAAAAAAATTAGCCCTCACTGGACGCCTGGCAGATGTGAAACATCCAAATTGTTTTTTATAAATTATATGCGTGAAAAAAAAACATACAGTCCAATTGATAACCTCCTTTTTTTAAAGTCGGGTAAAAAGACGGATTACGACAGGAATCAGCTATGGTATAATGAAAAATAAAGCATTACAAATTTGTTCCATAAAATAATTACTGTTCATTTATTGTATTACATAAATATTCATTTTTATTAAATACAAATATTGAACTAGGCGCAGGCGCGGCGTTTGACTGCATTTATCAAAAGGCGCTAGATCGTCGGCGCGTGTCGCGCAACACTAGTACTAACAGTGGCCGACAAAACTGTTTGCATCTAATGTTTATGCAGATAGGATTGCAAATCTTTTTGAGTATTTCGTTAATAGTACAAAGTTCGTGTTTTGCATCGCCACGCCAACAATCAGGTTTACGCCCCACATATAGGTGTTTCACATCAAAAATCTTTATAAGACTGGTTATTCTAATTTTTTTTTCCTCAAAGCCCTTCAAAAAGTTTCCATTTCAAGGGGAAAACAAGATAAACGTATAATATTAATTTGTAAATGTAATGTAAGTTCATCCATGCGTTACAAAATGTATAATATACCAGGTATCGTCTCAAAATGCAACACTTGCGCTTGCAAACCTGCAACTTTATGACTAGAGGAGGACCTTGTAAATGTCTGTTGTATCTGTCGGATATATGAATCTTTCTTTATCTCTTTCTACTAGAGAGAAATACAAAAATTCTTCTAGCAACACATTCCCAAGATGATCTAAGTTTGCTTTATAAGAAACCATTTTTTATTTACTCTACAACAATATAATAAAAAGCATATCTATAATAATACATAATTAAATATTTTAAGTAGTAGTCCTGTTAAGCTGTTAAGACCTTGCTGAGTCTTCGTGTAGTCAGATCAAAAAAGAAAAAAAAATACGACAAATTTTCAGAAAAACATGAGTTTACCAAAAATTTAATTGTCTCATTTTACAGTATGCATTACTTTCGATAAAAAAAAAAAAAAACATTTTGAAACACTTATAAACATGCAACGGCAACAGTATATTGAAAATTTTACCTTTGTATTTAATCTAATTTATAATAGATTTCTCTAATAAAAAAATATCAACTCTTTACTGTTGATAAATATTGTTAATAATGAGATAGGAAAATTTGAAGAACGGTTACTCTGTTCCCATTCTATTTAATGACATAGTCGTACTATAAAATAAAGATTTGTTCAAAGACAGTGTTATTATTAACCTTTTCTGAAGTTCCTTTGAGCCTGTGCCGGTATGGGCCCGTGTTGACCCGCGGCTCCACCTACACCGGCTCCACCTCCCATCGCCGCACCATACGCCAGCTGGAATATTATATAATACATGTTTCATTACAAACTCTCACATTTAATTATCTATATACGAAAATTCTCAACAATTTTCAATATATACAAGAGCACAGTGACGTCACCGTGTCTGCTACAATACAAAAACGATGGCGACCGACTAGAGATCTATAATTTCTCATTGTATATAATATTTTTTTTCGTTCTTTCCGGTACGACCTCTACCTATGTAGGCAATTTCGCCAATATCAAGTATGACAGATACACATTATAAATTTAATGCCAAATATTCAGTCAACATAGATAAACATACATACATAGATATAACATATGTATGATATATATATTTTGAAATCCGTAAACTTATAAATTTGAGAGTATTATAAAAAAAAAACAGCTGAATTGAGGGTAAGTTAAACTTTAATCTTGAATATCTTTTGACTGAGTTGATTTATCAAAAATTGACTTCAGACCTTTTTTATAGAACGTTAAATTCTCTACAAAAATAATGAATGGGTATTGCAATACGATATATCGTTCATTAGTTATATAAATGAAAAGAAAATAAAAAAAACTTTTTTCCTGTGTTATTCTTATGGGAAATCGAAAAGTGCGATGCGGACAACCTAAATATTAATATTAAGGGCTCATATTTTCAGAGGCCTAGTTTGACATTAAAACGAAACTTTTGAGCGTGGTTCCGAGGAAAAATAATTTTGTTTTTTTGGTACGCTCTAATATCTATGTATGATATCTATCTATCTAATACCTTTAAACGAGCAATTCTTGTATATTTTTCGGAAATGGCGTCATCTATTTCCCTGAAACTTAATATTTAGGTAGTTTCGGGGACGATAAATCGATCTAGCTAGATTTTATTCATAGAAAACTTATTTTAACTGAAATTTCAGGCAATAAAAAATAATAGCTAGAATATGAAGGTAAATTTCGCCGCCGTTGGTAAAACAAAAATAGTTCAGAAGGAAATCGGTTGCTACGAAAATCCGAGTAAGCCCCAATTCGAATCCGAGTGGTATACATTTTTTTTTTGTAAATATGCTAATTTTTTGAGACAAACCTAACAGTTTAAATTAATTTAAAAATGTTTTTTAAAGAACTGAGCTAGGCTGGGTCGTCCGGGTACTATAGATTATCTTATATAGACTCTGATCTCTCTCTGACGATTGACCAGACCAGGCAACAAGGAAAAACTTGTCAGACTACAAAGAAATTGTCAAATCAAAAAGACAAAATGACTGCAAAATTATGGATTTGGGATTTGGAAAAAATTAAGATACAAAGACATGTAAAATTACTAAGACAAATTTAGTTTTTATATAAGAAATTTCTGTAATTTGATAGTGTGTTATCCAATTTCTTTTCACCAGATCCATCTAAGTACGGTCAGCACAAAGTAATCCTTATATTGTTTTTAAGATTAGTATTTTACACTTGGTCGCATCTTTGACGCCAATTTTCTTAGGGATTTTTTTCTGATTAAACTACTAAGGTAATAAATATTATTATGGCTTTGATACTATCAACTGCTTCTTTACGAATATCAAAATACATGCTTTTTATATTATAATATACAGATTTTAGTATGTCTTTAGAGCGTGTCAAGAATAATCTATTTTATTCTTCATAATTCGCTAATAAATTATTTTTCGAAAATATATACACACATAATTGCACTTTTCTATATAATTTTGTATTAAAAGTTACGGAAGATTGAAATGTAAGTTTCTTAAAAAATATTACACAAAATTAATACCAAAAACTCACGTTTTTAATAAAACAAAGCCACTGCAAACAACACTATTAGTGAACATATATAAACCTGGGTGATTAACACGTACAAGCAACATATTTTCAAACGTCGTGTCTGACGTAACATATGATTCTCCCATGTTCTATGTTTTTTTTTTTTTGTTTAAATGTGTTCATTCACTAACGCTATCAAATATATAATTAAAATCACCTATATTTAAAAAAATATGAATATTAGAAGCCCATTTTACACAATTAACAATATACTGATATGGTGTTATTACAAAAAAGTTAGTATTCAATACGTATTTAACTTTTTGTAATAACACGGATAATATTTAACATCCAAACGTAACTGATAATTATGCTCATCCGTTTAAAAATCAGATAGTGTAACAAACACTATCTCTCAGCTCAGTAATAATGCTGTACCTCATCGCCATGAGGTGACTTTTGGAATAGTAGTTTTTTTTTTAATTATTAATCATATAATTAAAATCACGTATATTAAATAAGATATAACAGTATTAATACTTACAACCTCAGCATTATGATGTTATCATTGGAATAGCAGAATAACTTTTTCTAAAAACGCTTTCTAATCTATAATCCTGAATCAATTTATGTGAAGCTATCTCAAATAGAATTTTCATCTTCATATTGCGTTAGTATACATTATTCTTGTATGCATGCGTAACTTTAATACATTGTTAATTCATCTCATCGGATATGATCACAGGTTCCGTGTTGAAGCGCCTTGCAAGCGATTATTGAATCGACATAACACACGCACCAAAACGAACGGACACAGCAACGCGTTTACCAACTCTCCTGGGACACGGAATATTCACATGGAATGTACTAGAACATGTATCGCGCCTTTAAAAAATATATATAAACAGCGTGCTTGTGAAACTATGATATTAAATTATATCAGATATAATGCTAGTTTTGCTGAGAAACTTGTGTAATGAATATACAACAAAGTATTATCTACCATATCTGTTTTTACCGGCGTATGCGCGCTTAGCTCTCTGAAATAACTCAACTAACTTTATAGTTATATTTTTTTTTGGCAACCAAAATACCAGATTACTAACGCCGTTGTTATGCATGAATTCTGAGATTTCACAAAACTGTCTTGAAAATTCTAACGGACGTGCCACAATCTTGTTAGTACATTCGACATCATTATAAGATGTTATCGATTCGATATTGGGAGTAATAACTTACGATAAAGATTGTTTCCAAAGAAGAAAGAAGAAGAATTTGTATTTGTTTTTCTAACTCATGGACGTCATTTAATCCGCGCTATATTTATCTTTTCTTACCGATTTTCGCCTACAAAGCAATCTTAAATGTATAAATGAGTTAAATATTGATACAATATACATAAAAGTTAACGTTTAAAATATTTGGTCATACGATAAACTTAGCTTTTGAACCATGGACCTATAGTCACAAACACGCTGTACATCGATAATAACACAAATCGATAAAGTATCAGCAATGGATACAATTGACTTAGCGATCGATTATTGATAAGATCATCTTAGCAATCGATTGTCGATAAAATTGTTTTAGCGATCGACTGTCGATAATATTGATTTAGCGATCAACTATCGATAAAATTGATTTGGCGATCGATTATCGATAAAATTGATTTAGCGATCGAGTAATGATAAAATTTGTTTAGCGATCGATTGTCGATAAAATTGATTTGACGATCGATATCAATAACAATGACTTAGAGAACGATTATGGACAAAATTAACTTAGCGATCGATTATCATTATTTTTTTTCTTAGCAATAAATTAAGTTGTAAGGAATATTCCGTGTAACAGGAGTGCACGAGGAGACGGTGGCTCACCGCTTCAGGCCGGTCCCGTTTATCCATCACGTATATGGGGGGCGCGTACTGCCGGCACTCGCAACTCATCTCCATCTGCTGTACGCCATCACATAACTTATACGAGACCTTCCAGTCAATCAAATTTATACTGGGGAGCTAGTAAAAGCGAGCAAAACAACTCAACCTTGCTCATATCACTTTACAGGCAAAAGGGTCAAAAAGACTTCTTAAATTATATCGAATTAATTCAATACGTTATCCATATAATAGAAATCTTTCATCTCATTTCGTCCTGTGAATTTTATTAGATAAGAAGTCCAATGTTTTTTTCTTAATTCGAAAGTTTTTATGAATATTTCAGTAGATATATTCAATATTTTTGTTACGTCTATTAAATACTACATGTAGGTAAGTATTTTAAATGAGTTACCGCTGGGTGCGGGTGTGGAATGTATGCGGGCGGTTGCTGAGCGGCGGCGGCTACCATTGCGTATGGAACTGCGGCGACCTGGATATTAAAAAAAAAAAAAAAAACAATGAATCCTGTTGCCGGGTGAAGAGTTCAAAATGAGATTTTTCTACCCAATTATTGACTAAAACTCATTCATTAAATCATCAAAGGGTTGATATAAAGAAAAACATGTAGAAATGATAAGCTTTTAATAGATGACATTTTCACTTAAGGGTAGTAGCCAGACAGGCAGATGTGGAAAAACCCTACCAGCATGCAAAATGTGGGCGGAGGGCTAAACTGTATTATCTAAAATGGTATACATGTGAAATCAAATGAGGACTAGTTTCCAAATGTAGCTGCTGAAACATATCAACAGATTTATAAATTGAAGGTTGTGTCTTGGCAGACATAACAGGTGGGTTTAGAGAAAAAAACATGATAAGCATTAAAAATGTGTGGTATAGTGACCATGTGTGGTGGTGGTGGGTGTGGTGCGGGCACGTAGCTGACGCCGGGCCCCATCATGCTGACACCGCCGAGGCCGACGCCGACGCCCATGCCGGAGGGCGTGGCCGGCGTGTGTGGGCTGCGGTACACAACACACTATTTTCATATCGATGACACTACACTCCAATGCTAATAAACTCCTAAAGCTCGCAACAAAATTAAAAAAAATCTGCTAAGAAACATGAGGGAGATGTTCTTAACTGTTTCCATGTACTGATTAATTTATTTGGTATTGGCATACATTTACTGATAGTAATAGAGTTGGCACCAATTTTTGGGTAAATATTTGAGGCAAGCTGGATACTTGTCCCATACCTCTACTATTAAAACCAATCTCGGAGCTACAAACCTAACTAGTAAGTAGTAGCGGGCCGAAATCAATATAGTTTGAAATATATTGTATATTGGGGAGTTCTGTGGACTGTTTTGAGCTGCCTAAATAGAATAAAGTATATTTGATTTGATGAAGTTTTGTTTGCGGGGTATGGGGATGACGTTGTGGTACTAACCGGCTGGGGTTGGGCGTGCTCGGGCTGCGCGGGGTGAAGGGTTTGGCGGCGGGGTTGAACTCCTTCGCGTTGGGGTTGAGGGTCGACTTCTTGAGTGTGGCGGCGACGCGATCGGCCGGGGGGGATGCGGGCGACGCCGGGGACCCGCCGCCACTGCCGGAACGCTCCTCGCCGGGGGGGGACTCGCCAGCACCCACACCCACACCCACTCCCACCACCGGCATGGGCGCCATCGTACTCATTGCCGGCTGTACACACACACACATCATTAAAACTAGTGATATTCGATTACACGTATTACAAGATAAAGAATTGAACTAAACGATTCAATATGAACAGTTATGTTATACTATCTATACTAATATTATAAAGAGGTTTTTTTTCGAAATGACTACGCTATTGACCCAGCAAGGTCTTAACAGCTTCACAGGAATACTATATAACTATATAATTACTATATAACGCTTAAGGCACTCAGCCGATTTTATTTTGGCAACCAGCTCAAGGGTGCACGGCACATCTCGGCTTGGCTGTTGCCTGTTGCATGCAAAATTGGGACCTATCTTAGCTAACCTAGCTAACTATTCATATATGTATGAGTTGTTGAAACGTATAGTGTACCAAGCATACACGCCTCAACAACTCCTCCATATATTTATTATCGGAAAATTGAGAGTTTTTCAGTTCGATAAAGGAAAAAAAAGTAAACCCTTCTACTTTCATGTGTAAGCGTGTGTGTGGGGGTGATCGTGTAGTGTTGTAGCAGTGATGTATATTTGTGTGTCACCGTATCGCGCAAGCAACGCACTCAAGAGCTTTCTACCGAGGAATCGAACCTAGGCTTGAGCTGCTGAGGCGCGATCTGTGGTTACGTGGGCGTGGGCGTGAACACGCTCTGTTTCGAGGAACAGCCTGGTACTGATCGTTCGCTGACGTGATATCATCAGGAGGGTCGGTAAAAATGTGTCGCGGATGTCTTTTATAACGCGCAACGTTAGGTACGGGTTCATAGTTTGCGGCGGATACCACTAACAGACTGGGATGATCGACTCTCCAGATGTACCACTGGGCACCGGTCATTTTACGTAAAACACGATTCTGGAGAACCTTCAGCTTATCAAAGTTATCTTTGGACATGTGCGCAAAAACGGAGCAGCTATATGTCAACACGGGACGGATACACGTCTTATACGAAGTAAACTTGTGTCTGAAGGATTATAAAGAGGTAAAGTTTGCGAGTTTCATAGTTTCGCTGGACTACTAAGGTTAGCGCTTAAGTCACTTCGTCGATTAGCAACAAGGGTGTCAGAGTCACGGTACAAATATACGAAAACTACCTACAAATTATTGAGATGAAATATATCCTTATCTTATATCCTTCTACTTCAGACAACGTATATGGGAAAATTCTGTGATGAGTGGTTGAGCAATTGAAACATGAAAACGTATCAAACAAACAGACTTACTAATTACATTTAATTATTAAATGTACACAATATTAATATCGTTATCTATATTAATATTATAAAGAGGTAAAGTTTGTGAGTTTGTGAAATTATAGGAGGTAATATCAGGAACTATTGGTCTGATATGAAGAATTATTTTAATGTTATGTAGCTCATTTATCGAGGAAGGTATATACATCATCACGCTAAAACCAATAGAAACGGAGCACCAATGAAGAATGTTTGAAAATCGGGGTACTCTTTCCTCTCGAGAGCTTCCGCTGCGTGATAGCGTTAGCCCAAAGTAACTAATCCACGTGAGGCTAGTGACGTATACACAGCTTGTATGTATGTGTACGTACAGAGATCGCACGCATTTGGTGGTGGTGGTGCGGCGGTTGCGGCGGGAGGGCGGGCGCGGGCGGGTGGTGGTGCGGGGGCGGCGCGGCGGCGGGCGGCGGCGGCGTGAGGTGCGGGTGCGGGCGCTCGCGCGGGTGCATCGGCTCGGACACGCAGCCGCCGTTCGCCGACACCTCTGGCGGACTGCCGGCGCGGCAACTCTGCTGCTGCTGTTGCTGCTGTTGTTGCTGTTGCTGCACATACAAATCACCAACTGAACGATTCTTAAATTAAACACATATCAGTAGGCCATGAAGTTTCAAATATGGACCATCAAAAATATTACTCCTCCATTAAACACGAAAAACAAATTTATATTTTAGAAATTAATTAAGCAACAAATGCTTGAGGAACAAACATTAGACTGTTTATAATTATATTTTTTATCAATAGATTTGACGCATTCACATTATCACAACTCTACATTGCAAAGTTTCTCTCTTTTTTTTTAACTTTATTCTTGGCAATCTGTCTTTCAGATTATTACTGCCATTGTCACATATTCAATAATGTTACAAGCGTCATGCGATCACTTCGATATTACGTCGGGTGAATCAATATTCTAACATGATGGTGGATCCCTTGTTAGAACCTTCCAGAGAGTTTTTGTGGCATCTCAAAATTTCATGCTCTGTGGTATTATCTTCCATTCACTTCACTTATGCACAGTAAATTAACTATATTACGTAAAACACCACTAAATTTACAAAATATCGAATCAAATAACACAAGATTATGTATAAAATATAAAATCCACTACATGACAGACTAACATCCCGCCAAAAACACCCCAAAATTTTAGTTTTCTTAACTTTACTTAATTAGTTACATCCATAGTAATAAATTATTAATTGTCAATAGAATTATACATAGAATCTAAGGAGTGTATTTTAAGTTTATGCCCACGACTAGAGCGCGAAAAAGTAATGTTTGTTTATATTTTAGCTGGATATTGAAGCCTGGCTGTAAACCAGCGCCATTTTCAAAAACGGCAATACTCTGACGGCAGGCCTCATAGTCATAGGTTTTATTTTGTATGTTTTAAAGCATTTTTGTACGCTTGTATTTATTTATGACAATAAATATATTTCTTTCATTCAATTCACATGAACTGCTAATGAACCGAAGAGCAAGAAGCACTGGATTAGCATTTTCGAGAATAAATGTGAGATAACAGTGCAGAGCTCACCAGTCGCTTACAGAGCCACGTCCATCACATATAACTTTATGTACCTTTTGTAACGGGACCATTGAATCACGGAAATATATTACAGAGCTTGTTACAGACATATATTACATTTTTACACATAAATAACGTCATGCATACCTTCAATAAATCCAAAATTTTAAAAATTAAGATCGTCTGAATATGAAATGGCTCTCAAATACGCTTGCCAGAACGGGATAAAGGAACCTGCCTATCTTAACCTTGGCGGTAGATTTTGTTATGTTGTTGATACTAGCAAGTAAGCATGACAGTCATTTTTTGTTTAATGTATAAAGTAAAATGATATTTCGTTCATTTTTAGTTAATTAAATATTTGAGATAGTGATGTCCATAAATCATAGATATTTTTGTGGATCATTCTGAAGAAAACCCTCAAATACTCACGAAAATACTTTCATTTGTACAGACAATAACTTGACATATTGTTTTTTCTTTGTTTTAATTATTAGGATTCTTTAACCCTTTGCACTTGAGGGTCCAGAGCGGTGCCAATTAAAATATTGGTAACAAATGACAGTCACTAACATTGTAAATGGCTCAGCTTCGGAGCCCTTGAGTGCAAAGGACTAATATATCAAATAATATTGAAAACCTTCAACTCAATACATAACATTTTATAAATTAAAAAAATATACATATTGCAACATTATATTCTAATTTGATAATAGTGATTGCCAATTTCATTAAAATATTATGTAAAACCAATTCGGAGTTAGAATAGGCTGTAACCATACATTACTAATGTTTATAAATGAGCCATATAATAATGAAAAACCAATACAAAGTGATGACTGATTTGGATGATTTATATAATATTGGATACCCCTTTAACCTACGATAAAAAAAAAACTACAGTTAAAAAGTGAAATGGTAAGAATCTGTATCAGACACATATATATGTAATACTAACGCTTATCACAGTGGCATTCCGTAGTCCGGTGAAGCTGTTAAGACCTTGCTGGGTCAATAGCGTAGACATTTCGAAAAAAAAAAAAAAAAAAACTTATCACAGTGAGTATTTGAAAGTTTCTTTTAGTTTAACCCATTTTATCCTGCTTACAGGTTGCTGATCTCTTGTTGGGCGCTCTTGTGTGTTTTATAGTTTCTAACATTTGAGACCACAATTGCACCCAATATGAATGCATGACATGGTCTAAGATGATAAACACACTAAGCCTCTTTACATTGTTATAGGACTGGCTCTTCAGTGCAGCTGTCGGTAGAAATACGTTTTTTTTTTGTTTTTATGTTATTGGAGGCAAATCAACAGGTGGGTCACCTAATTAAGTGATCATCACCGTCCATAGAGACTAGCAACACCAGATTGTTGGTCGGTTGCGTGGATAAGTAAAATACGTGTTTTTGCGAATTGGTTGGCAGTTGCGTGGAAAAGTAACATACGGGTGGTTGCGGAT